>JAHZNG010003740.1:0-16910 GCA_027744375.1 Orchesellides sinensis | reverse complement strand
ATGATCCTTCTTATAGAGAAGAAGCTCTATAAGGATGCTGTGATACAAGTCGCAGAACAGAGCAGCGCCTCAATATCAACAACGTACCAACCCCGTACTAGCACCGAGCCGAGTCGGATTACCAACAACAAGCGCCTGCTGCAAGGCGGTCACCCATCCTGCATTGCTTAACCTAGAAGCTCATGATAATCTAAACTTGTACCTTATATACATACTTATCTACGTAAAAAAACTATTTTCAAATTAAAAATTTCAAACTTCAGAGCCCATAATGCATTTTTAATGGAAATGTCAAGAAAAACTGCTTGCACCAAAAGTAGCTTATTAGCTATTCTATTCAACTTAAAATCAAAATTTATCTTGCACATAGTATATGAAGAATATGAGTTTGCATTCTTTGTTGAAAATTCCTTAGTTTTACGAAAATGAACCCACATTGACTATTTTCAAAACACGAGTTGCATGCATTTCTGCTATCCCTTTACTAAAATTTCTATAGATACGACGTTAAAAAAGTAGGAATTTCTTAGTGAGTCAATACATCCTCAACTAAATACGTAGGTATTTTTTAAAGTAGTGCAAAGACTTTGATTGGCTATCATTTCCCAACGCTTTGATAATTTGACTCAATTTTTTGAGTGTAATTTCCCTGGACTCTTCCACGTATTTTCCACAATTCGCCATTAATAGAGTTTGATCTGGTGTGAAATGCAAGGCCTATATGTCTGGGTCATGCAGTTTCACTTTTTTAACATGCCCATTTCAGCCATAACTTCCCCATTTATGTATTTATTGAAAAAGTGAAACAAAAAGTACTCAGGTTGGACATGGCGAGAGTGGTGAGTAAGCTGGTGTACTTTGATTTAGCTGAAGTCGTTTCCTCTCTGCTTAGGAACCTTCAAAGTGTGACAAAGTGAGTTGTCAAATAGTACAAAATTTTCATCTTCCCGGTCATCATTGCCAGCTAGTTTAATTAAGACAGTTATTTTAGTGAAGCAAAGTATTGGAAATTATAATTTAAAGAATGTAGTATCNAGTCGTTTCCTCTCTGCTTAGGAACCTTCAAAGTGTGACAAAGTGAGTTGTCAAATAGTACAAAATTTTCATCTTCCCGGTCATCATTGCCAGCTAGTTTAATTAAGACAGTTATTTTAGTGAAGCAAAGTATTGGAAATTATAATTTAAAGAATGTAGTATCGTTCTAAAGCAGTTTTATTAAAAACCCTGTTATCTGGTTCCCGAAAATCCAAAATATATATTTCAAAGTGCAGATTTATCCTCACCTTTTTACAGTTTTGGTGTGGTTTGGTATGATAGGTGAGAAATTCTGAATGGCTGACACCAGCTAATAGTAGTTGACTAGTGTTCCGTTGGATCCGCACCGACGGATTTTTAAAATAATTTCTAATTACAATGGCAAGGAGTCCCCATAAAACAAGCGATTTATGCGAGGATGTGTACTTTCAGGAATGAGAAATATTGGGAATAATATTACTGGCTCCCACACTGGAAAGCAAATGCATACCAATACAAACGAGTATTCGATCAAAAGGCCTAACGATTATCTATCAAATAAATATATTGACTGGCTTAATCCATTAAGCCGGCTATGAGACAAGTGCCATCAAAGTCTATGCACTACTTAAAAAAATACCTACGTATGTTTAATCCTTAAATATCCTTATCTAATTAAATGTTTCATAGCCAGTTAAGGTTAAGCGTTTGTGAGGCTTGTTAAAACATGGTGTATCAAGAGATTAAAACTATTTAGTATTATATTCAAAAGGGTGCCAATTTTGGAGCCTCTTAAATCGATCTTTCATCTACAGATTTATATTTATGCATCCACAATCAAATACCACCATCGATACTTACAGCAGGTCCTCCACTATATCCTCCACAAGTATCCTTCCCTCCAGCTCCAACATTCCCTGCACAAAGTAAAGTTTCTGAAATGTCCATATCAAATTCAGCCGAGCATACTTTGTCATCCACCACTGCATGGGCGAAGCCTCCGCGGGGGATGGGGGGGGATCGTATCCCCCGCTTAGTTTTCATGTCCCCCCCACTAGAATTTAAAACTCTCACTGAAAAGCGATTCATTCCTTGGAGAAATTTTATCCAAAGTGGTTGAAAATCTCTCTAAAACGGCTCAAATTCCAAAAAAGTTCTAAAAATGTCTTTCAAATAGCAAATCTGCCTCCAAATCGGTTAAAATTGTCTCCAAATTGGTAAACATTTCCTCCAAAATAGCGGAAATTTCATTAAAAATAGCTAAAAAAATTCCCCCCAAAATGGCGGACAATTTTATGCGATTTGAGAATTGCAAATATACCCCGCAGTAACTTATTCGTGGCTTCGCCTATGCACCACTGAAACTTCCACCGACTTGGTCCCCCACCCAGATAACCTCAACTAGCCTGTGGTATTCTGTCCAGCCTCAGGCAACGGAATCGTTTTGACAAAGTGTGTAATTTTAAAAGGTTCAGTAAAAAACAACAGGGAAATGTCATTATGAAGAGTGCGAATGCTGAAATCTTTATGATAGAGAATCTTAGCTATGTGCCTCCTTTGCTCGTATGACCATGCGGTTGAGTTCTTTAAAGTAAGATCTCCTCCAATCACAGTAACGGACTCTTTATTTTGCAAGTGTTGTATACAATGGGCTCCAGTAAGTCCCAAAAGAACTCCTCGGACTTTAATTAGAGAAGCACTACAAAATAGCCTGTTGTTTTGTTGTAAACCAAGCTGATATGGAATCTTTCTCTGGTCGGATGCATTTGGTAGCTTTGGGAGGGCTAATGAGCAAATTTATTATTTTTTAAATGTAATTGTCAAATGAACTTGTATAACATAAATGTTTTCTGCCATGCCATTTCCAATTGCTAGGAGCGCTCCAAAAACGACAAAAGTATTCATTTTTATGGAAGCAATATAAATTGATTAATTGTTACGCTGCTTGGAATATATTGATATCACGATTCCGACTACTTCATATTCCATGCAAATCTAGGTTTTTATACTTTTCATGCACCCAGATCATTTTTGGGAGTCCATTCATTAATAATTCTTATTTATCAATTATTAAGTAATTAATAAAAACAATGGTTTCGCAGAAAACGAGATGTAAATCTCGTAAGTATTATAATTATGACAACCAAGGCACATGGCATGGCGCTGATTGCATCTGGCATAGCATGAGATATCCCTAATGTAATGATAACCTTGTAAGTATCGCTAAGTATTTGACGTTCATGCATAATGTAATAAAGGCAAACACAGTGTCACAGAAAATGCCCCACCACCCCCTATAGAAAAATTTGTAAACTAGTTTTATGAATGAAATATTAACGTAGTTTTAGCTTCACCAGGTAAAGAAGAGCAGCTCTTCACTGCTTCCATGCTCTGTGCCACGCGGGAGTGCGAGATTAGTGGGAGAGCATGGCTCACTCGCCTCAACCGGCAACATATAGGAAAATAGTTTCAGTTCAGGTTAGACCTCAGATCTAGCAACTCAAGAAGAAAGGCAAGCTGAGAGATAGGTATTGAGATCTCGTCTCCTTGGCGTACCACTCTAGCTCTGTTTATATAAGTTTTGGCCCTCCAGCACTAACTGGAGGTTTTGTAATTAGAATTAAAACACTTCAGAATAAAGTGTTGACAATTTTGTGCGTTATAAACAAGAAGGAAATTGTGTTATAATTGCATCCAGGCAATCATTTGTGGCATCAAACTTTATTCGTTACGAGGGCTTCACCAATCCTGATCCGAATCTCATTATCCGTAGAACAGGGGAACATCAGCATCTGCCTAAAATTTAGTGAAGCTGACTGTGTCTCCAACACAGAGTACATGGCTGAATATTAATTACCATTACTGAGAAATTCTCATCAAGTATTTCTTTGTAGATGTATTTTCCAAAAAATTAATTCCATATGTAGCCGTAATTTATAGCGTATTAAACCAACACTTGCAACAATTGTAGGTTTCAGTAACAATGTCAAACACCATGGAGATCACGAAGCTGAAGTAATATTTTTAAATTGTATTGTAAGTTGTTTTTCTGGATTTAGTAATTTTTTATCTTAAGCATTCGGACTATGCTGACGTATTGCGCGTACGGACAGACAAACAAACAACTAGCATACCCACGCTGAATAGTTCGACATATGAACCAGTTTATGAATTATGCATGAACGTAAAATTGGAGATGCTGTAGTCTGTACATAGAACATAACAATAGGAAAATGGATTACAAAACAAGCTTGCTTTCGTGAACATCTTTCCCATTAACTTTGTGAATAAGAATCGGTTTGCCTTGCACACTACCCAGCTAGCTGTGTAAAACGGCTAGCGTCTTAAGCGACGTATTGTAAACAAAATTCAGAAGGTAAACTTTGAGCTGAAGTCAAATCCAGACTGTCCAGAAGAAGTCGAAAGTGAAATGCACAAGCAAATACTACAGGTATGCTACAAATCAAGGAATCACAATGTCATAGCATATTATGCAGTCGAGTTTGGAGGCCTATTTAGTGTGGAATGCGTTCAGGGGCTACCAAACATTGCAACTGTTTTCGAACATCAAAATAATTGTAGCATCAACATCTTTTTTCAAAAGATTGCTTGCTAGACGCAGTAAATGATGTATCGCGCGGTAACAAAACTGGATTTCCCGTTTCTGTGGTTTGTCCCATCACACTTTCACAATGCTCAAAATCAGTCCCTGTTTGGAAAACTTTATGAGGAATAACAAATAACAATCATATCCATGAATTTGTAAAGAACTTTGACACCACACCTTCGATTCCATTAGAGGAATTGGTGGGGCAGATAATCTAAAAGTGTTTGAGGAAGAAATCTGCAGTAGATCACCTAGGGCCAATTTCAGAATATTCCTTTAGGGATATCAATTGGAAAAGATTTTCGTTTATTCCAAGCAGATAAAGTTACAAAAGACACAATAAAATCAATAGTGAATTGTCACAACTAAAATTTTTGGTGTGATTCATTGAATTTATTGTCGTAATTATACATCTTGTTAATTTTTAATTTAGTTGATTAATGTGAATGGCAACAGAAAGACAAATTCCGATTACTTAATTGTAGGGCAGTTAGTATACGACATAAGTTACATGGAATTGCAATAAAAACTTATTAGATTGTAATTAAACATGATTACATGAAAATACTAAAATAAACGCAATTTTTTATGGGAATAATGGTTAGACACATATGTGAATCGTTATTTCATACATAAATTTATATTTTTACATACAGTTTCAAAAATTTTAAAAAATGATGACTTTGTACATGAATGTGTAGTACTTTACATGAAATGCTTTATACAATTTCAAATTCTCTTCGTCAGTTTTAACAAAGAATTCTAGTGGTTAATGTATAAGAACCAGCAGCATCTAAAGTTACCAAACAACAATTGTTTCATCCTTATTACTTCACAAGGAATTAAATTAATTGCTCTGTGAATGTTGGTCTATCTCAATGCGCCGTCTTTGAAGCGGGTAGTAACCTTTCTTCCATCTTTTCAAAATCAAAATCAACAACAGTTATACCACAAAAAAGGTGTTCACAAAGGTCTATTGGTGTCATGCAAATACTAAAACTCCATCAATATTTCTTTTCATCATATTTATTAGCAAACCAAACTACATCCTTATTTCTTTTGCAGGTACAAATAAAAAAACATTAAAAAATGAAATGTTCCTAAAAACCCATCTGTAATATTAAGGAGTAAATTAATATCACTGCAACTGGTGGCACTGAGACAAGGGTTTTCAGATTAAAACGCAACAGTTTGTTTAATATGAAGTAGAGTTAAGGGCAGTAAAAAGAAAGGTACATTTGTTTTGGGTATATTTAAACGCCGTGAGAACAATATAAAACTAAACCTAGAAATGATGAAGACAATTACCCCCTCTACACAATCAGTTAACAGTTAAATCCCAGTTAGTCTTCTGCATATACCTCGTTAAAAAATGCGTTGTCTTATCTAAAAAAGGAAATTAAAATTGAATGTTTTTGTTCCTTGGCATTGCACAGCATCCGCTAGCATTAAAAAAATAATCAATTTTACGGCAAACCATATCCAACAAATATTTTGATTATCACTGATTAATTATCCTTGATAGTATAGTATCTTACCTATTATGATTTCCAGATTTATTCGATGTTACAGAAACAGCTTCCAGAATTTGTACACAATTGCAATAGGCTTCGATAATGGAGCCTATGTCGGCATTTCTGGGTTTGTTGTAGCCAGTCTTGCATATCATAACAGCAACTTTGCATCTTATGTCGGCAATCTTGGAGTAAATATCAGCCGTTGTGGATATGAAGCTGGCCATAAAAGATTATCTAATTACCTCATACCTGCGCCGAGAACAGATTCTATTCTGGAAGTCTGATATAGACAAAGCGCCCGTCATACATTGGGAACAAGTAAGAGCCAGCGTCAGATCAGATTTGTCATCCAAAGAGAGTTTTAGGTTGATCATGCTCATTTGGGATTGCATTTCTGTTTAGAAAAAAATAAACTTGTCAATATGCAGGGTGTAGGGAACTTGCGACTTTTGGAACCATTTGCTTTATGGATTGTGTTATTGTGCAAGGCCGTTTGAAGTTTCGTATTATTAGTAAAAAAATGAACCATAAATCATTTTCCGCATTTACAGGTTAGGATTTTCAAATCGTAACCGTCGGTAAAGCTGAATTTTAAATTATGTATTTGCTCCTTGCTTAGAGACTCTATTTGCCAAAAATCTGTCTAAAAGTTGTCAATAAAAACGCTTTAAGAATGGCCATTATTTGTTGACCGTTACAGTTTTTCAAAATCTTGCATCGTAATTTTGATATATGTGCTATGTGTATATACTGTCATATATATTTTGAAATCGTAACGGCCAATAACGGTAAATTGTGATCGTTGGTGCCCATCTCAGAACTCACCCAAGCCATTTGCATTGGAAACCCTTTTCAAAAAGAATTTTTCGAAAAAGTTAAAAACTCCGCCCGTAAGATCAGTTGCAGACAACAGACTGGCTGAGTGAAGACAGACGTCGCTACAATACTTAGTAACGTTCTAAGTCACAAGTTGATAATTAGATATAAATGTTCAATCTATTAAAATCCGTTTCATTTTTTAAAAGTGTATGTTAATTCAACTTTCCCAATTTAATAATTTAGTTAGATAATACGTAAGAGTAACGTATACATACCTGATGTTAGATACATATGCCGTGTTTCTGGATATGCCTTCTATAATAGCTTGATCCCCCTTCTACTCAATTCTACTCCCAAAATCGTTGAACATCCTAACCAGCAGCTGCTCATTAATCACTCCACGATTTTCCCTAATCCACTCCAACACCTCCCTTGGACACTCCCCCTCCAACATCACAATAATCGTATTCTTCACCCTATCCGTAATATCCTGGAAATCCAAGAGATCCTCCATAGCACGAATCCCATTCCTTCATTCCCCTCCCAACTCATCAATCCCAGCTTCACAAACAATCACAACTTTCCCTCCAATTCCCTCCACTTTATTCAACAGCTCAACCGACAAAATTTAGTCTTCACCACAACCAATTCTCCAGCCAACCCAACCCCCTCAATATCATCATCCTCCCCCACAACCATAAAAACCCTGTTTAAAGTGTCATGCAGCCGCTTGACACTAGCACCAATACTAATCGTTGTAATCACAACAATCCTACTGTCTTCCGAATCCTCCAACAACTCCTCCAGTCCTGGTAGTGGTGCACAAAACAATTGAGTCATGTTTCAGCTCATGCACCTTCCTCATCATCCAGAATGCCCTTGTTTGTCCAGAAACCAGTATGCAAATCAGTACACGCTCATAGGATCCAGGTATCTCCCGCACATACGTATAAAATTCTTCCGAATTCCTGGGTTTCTATTAAAATTATCAAAATTCAAATCAAATGCAGTCCCAGCGATGTTTACTTATTCAAACTTACCCAATTTCCTGATAACAACCCACGGCTAGTTGCCTCGTTCACAAATCGATTATTTAACTTGGTGTATTTTATCACGCTGTCCAGTTTCTTAAAGACATTCTTCGAATCCCACATATTCCCTTCAATTCCACATAAAACACATACAAAAATTAACACTAAAAGCTGCAAGAACTTTGCAAATAGCCGGATTTATGCAACTCACCTCCACTTGCAGAAGCCAAAGCCCCTCCACGCTGCACCAGATACTCCACAACTTCCTCAAAGTCCCCAATATCAAATGTGCAATTAGTAATTAAATGTTTAAGGCATTCCGAAGCAACTCCCTTATCGATCTCCAATCCCCACTCCTCCATTAGCCGCATGGTTTCCACCCCAACTCCATCTCCAAGACAAATCCCATGCACAAGGTGAATATACCCATTCTCCGTCTTTTATTCAAATCGGCCCCAGCCCTTATCAATATCTCACAAATCTTATAATATTCCTCTGTCCGTTTGCCAATCGCCTCATGAAGAGGAGTGTGCAGTTGCTCATTCACCTTATTCATTCACAAACTGCCTTGTACTTGGCCACTTATCCAGAAACAAGGTCAAAGCCTCTAAATTCCAGCAAATGCAGCAATATGCAGCACAGTCTGCCTCCTTAAACTCCTATGATTCACATCGGCTCCTTTTTCTACAAGCAACTCAATACACCCTCCACTCCTCCCCCCTCCAACAGCACAGAACAGATTGGAAATCCCGTTCTTGTCACATGCATTCACATTGCTCCCCGATCTACAAGCATCCTCGCCATTTCCTCATCCTTGTTCATTGCAAGCATTAGCGGCGTAACATTTTGTGTTGTCTCCGCCAAATCGTAATGCTCAAAATCCCTGCTACTCAACTGCTCCACCAATTCCAAACACTGATCAGCCTTGTAAATCCTAACCGCCTTATGCAACAAACCCTCTCTATTCCCATCCACCGCATTTACATCCCCTCCAAGCTCAATCAGACGTTTGATCAATTTAAAATGTACTTTAAACTGCAAGAATGGCGTGCACTCCATCATTCTCTCCTCCACTGTATCCGGATACCCCACCCCAAGCAGTTTCACAATCTCCAATTTCTGACTGATAACACTTTCCATGTCATGCAAACTGTGAATCACACAAAAATGAAGGACATACTTGGTTTTCTCCCTGTTTTCTCTGATCGCATCAGAAAATCCACAGGAATTAAGAAGGTACGCAAACACCTTGAATCTCCCAAATACAGCAGCGACATGAAGTGGCGACACAACCTTGTTGGCATATTCAATTGTAGTCAATTGATGCCCTCCATACTCCAGAAGTTCACACACCATCTCCATTACCTCCACTCCTGAGTGCTTCGCAGCAAGCAGGGCCAATTCCCCGGATAATACGCTTTCCATCAAGATATCCCTCCAGATTAGTAGCAACTTTGCTATTTTTGGTAAATCAAGTACAACTGCCGCTGTGAGTGTTTGAGCAAGGTTAGTAATTTGGTGTTCAAATAGATTCTGAACGTCGTTGTTGTTTTTGTCTTCATCCTCAAACAACTTAATCAATTCGTTTAAAAAGTAGCAGACGACGGGATAATTAAATTCAGCTGATACCACCGGCTCCAATTTAATATAAAAATCTGTTTTACTAAGTAGCTCGCTTTTTCTAGATGTTTCCAAAACTCGACCGAAAACGAATTCCCCAAAATAATCTGGCGTTGCTTTACTACCAATTTTTTCCCAACTCTGAGCAACAAACCAAGCCACTAAATATTCTGTAAAAGTGCCATGTACAAATCTAAACTCATCCGTTATCGTCTTCTCCACCAATCCAACTTTGTATATGTCATCAGGTAAACCAGGTCCACCAAAGAAATCCCCAAATTTTGATGTCCATCCCGGAAACATGACATCCAAGGCTAGTTTCATGTGACTGCGCACCATATGCTAGTACTTCTCAAACTTAATTTCCAGGAGCTGTTTATACAACTGATAAACAGATGAGATTTTAACGCCAAATCCGTAGTCCAGTTTACTCACACGAGAACTAGAGAACTTGTTGGCGTTTTGCAAGTGAATCTCTGCAAGCAATTTGCACAACAGGGGAATCCCAGTAATGTCCCGTTCCAAATCTATTACGTTTCTTTTTAATGACTGTAAACAAAGCCGGGCATACTCTTTCAGCTTTTCATGTCCTCCAGTGGCTCCATGCTCGAGCCAATACTGCACAAAAAAGTTGGTTTGGTTGACATCATCAAATTCCATAATGCGGAATCCAAAAGTACACAGAATATTCTCAAGCTGGTGCTTTAGGTGTGGTCGTGTTGTTACGTATACCCGCAAGTTCTTCATTTCTTCACAGATAATTTGAAGAATTTCCTTTGCAATTTGAATGTAGTCACGGGCCACTTCATTAAATCCATCCAGCAGCAGCTCACACGGAATATCCTTGTTGGTTAGCATGCTATACGCCAACTTCTTCCAAACTCATAACTAGAGCATGTATTACCTATTGCTTTACAGATAACCTCCGTATTAACTTGATCGCTGATCTTGATAACCTCTTCAACCAGTTCCCGCATCACAATGAAACGGACCAACCGTTCAGGATACATGGAAACCAATCTCCTTCCCAACTTTTCCAGGAGGAACGACTTGCCCATGCCCGCAGTGTCAGATAAGCAAACTGAAGACCTATTTTTCATGCAGGTATCCAAAAACGCTGTTTCATCCATTGGTTCATCATATTCTTGGATGAATTGTTGCAAATTAGCAATACTCCCACGCGTCCTCTCCCAATACAATTTTCCATTCTTATACTCCACCACATGCACAGAATTCCTTGTCTTTCTGCATATCCCCTCTACATCTTCATTCTTCTCCAGCAAAATGACCCTCACCGTCAATTCCTCAACCTGACTACTGGACACATCAATAGGACTTCCATTGGTAATACTAAGCAGGTCATTCCATCGGATTGACTTGAACAGGAACAAGTCTTTGCACCTCAGTTCCAGTACTTTAGTGTTGATCACGTTGGCCTGCTTTACAAACCGTTGAATGTAGTAGCTCTTTGCTTTTGGAACACTTTGATTGATAATCGTGATTAAATTGTGATTGAGCAAGTCAAGTATTGTTTGTCCGGTCAGCGTATTCTGAAATACTTCTTGAGGATTCAAGTTTTTGCATAGTTTGCCCAGTGGTTTGCTAATCCCTTGAAATTTCACAATTCTAGATAAAACATCTTGTTGAATGCCACCTAATAAATCATTCCAAGTAGTTTTCTCGGTCACATCAGAAATAGAACGTATTCCAGTGTTTAACCGAGGAACAGGAATTCCATTACTTGTATATCCTTTCAAAAGTATATCTAGAGCTTCAGTTTGACAGTTATTGTGTAGGGCTTCACAAAGGACATCATACGAGTTGTGTTTTGTTTCAATGATTTCGTAAAACAGTCTAGTTTGCTCGGATTTATTTTCGGTGGTCTATAAAGTAGCATAATATACAATTAATTACATATTTCACACATTTCCTTGAAAATTTTTAGTTTGAAGTATTACCAGCCGGTCTATTTCCTCTGGGCTTAGAAACCCCTTAGACACTAAATAACCATTGAAAATTACATTGTACTTAGTATTTTCTAAAAGATCTCTGAGATGAGCACGAATATGCTCTCGTTGCCACTGCTCCATGTTTTATTTCTCAGTTTAGTATTCTTACTTCATATCCAGTATTGTGATAATTTATTTTAAATATAAAAATAATGGCAGGAAAGGTGTGGTTTATTGTGATATTCCTTACAGGTTAGTGTACGGTATTTCAAGTTATCTGTTTACAATTTACGAAAACTTACATATTTAAGACGTCAATGTTTTTTTTAATTTTTGATTTAAGGTGTAGAGGTAATTGTCTCCTTTAAAATAACAAGATTTCACGTACCTAGATATGCATTCATCTCCCAACCAATCCGATTGGAATGCGTTTTTGAGCTTGGACAAGAGGAGGGGTTTTACTTAATTAAATGGTACAGAGGCAACAGGGAGTTTTACCCCTATGCGTCTAAATCATATCCTGCCAAACGGATTTTTAACATAGCAGACAAAGGAGTATTTGTTGATGTTAGTCTTTTATTCAAAAATTAATTTCAAAAGGTGCGTCTGTATAATGCATGTGTTTTTTCCCATTTCAAGGAGAAACATTCTGGCATAGATTATGTGCAATTGGAATCAATTACGGAGAAAACTAGCGGAAATTACAGTTGTGAAGTTATTGTAGAACCTGACTTTAAATCATATGTAGCACAAGGAGAGTTGGAAGCAGTTGGTATGAAATATAAACCCAGCATTTTCATTCAGTGAAATATATTTAATTGAAAAAGAGTTTTTACTTTTCTCATTTCATAGCTGTTTTGCCTGCCACTGAAAACACCGAAAGATCCAATTTTTCGACAAACAACGGAACAACGGGAAGAAAACATGGATATGATTTTGTCTCGTGGATTTTAATGGTAATAACTATTTCTGGCTTTCTAGTTCCGTAATAATTGGACATAATTAAAACAAATTAAATACATTGAATGTTTAGGTATGTCTTACATCTTATACATTCTTAACCCTTAAAAACGGGCAATTAAATGGTTAATTATACATTTAAAGCGGTTAGCCATTAAAGTTAAGTAGGGTGCCAAGTGAAAAATTATTTATTTTTCGAATGAGACATCACAAAACCTAATTGAAGCTTGAAATGGCATGAAATGGTTTCTGATAACAACACAAATGTAATTATTTGGTTTTTATTATTGAGATTGGTACTATGGAATCGGTAATGGTTCCGATTCCAATAGTAAACAATCAATTTATTGCCTCACCTCACCCATCTTAACGAATGTTTTTTGCCGTATACATTTTTTTGCTTCGCCATCTCAATAGCATGAAATGCTTGGGTCAAAATATTGTTGCCATACCAAATATTAAAGTTTTTGTGGGAACAATATTTTGACTTTGCCGTTGCAATAAATATCAAATTTCGTACTTCAAATCTGCTTTCGTGGGACGCGCTAGATATAGGCTTATCTACCTGATACGGTATTTATGACTGCGGACTGGACTGGGTGACCGCGTGACCTAATTTAATTCATTTGCGTTGATTAATTATTAATAATGATAATATACAAAGAAAGTCAAGAACAAACCTGAATTACAATTTACAAGCTAGCCAGAAAAAAGTATTTTAACATCGTATTAAACAAGACTAGCATATACACATAGTCTCGTCAAGAATAATCCGCTGTTATCTCTTCAGTTGTGCAGTTCCTTCAGGCGTTAACTTTCCTGGTGAAATCCATTCGTTCCGTAGCGATTCCGAACGTAAAGAAATAGTTTCTGGGACAATCCTGAATTGGATAATTATTATTAATCGTTAGTAACCCCCCGAAAACTCTTTCATCACATCCTCCTCAATCCCTGTATGATTTCACTCCAGAACTCTCAACGTCGCAAATCCAAAGCAACAGTCGCACCCGGATTCCTAATGCATTTCCTAACATTCTCTGGTGTTATAAGTTATCGGAAGAGCTCTCTTGATGATGTCTAACGTATCTCATCTCGAATATTAGCGAGTTTTCGCAAACGACATAACTTTGGAAACGTAGATCGTAAACGTAATTCTTCCCATTTACTAACATGGCGAAAATTACGTTTACGTCTACGTTTTCATAGTTACGTCGTTTGCGAAAACTCCCTATTATTAAGTCTTGATATTGTGTCATCATTGTCAGACAGAATTGCGATATGCAAGATATTCGCCGTCTATGCGCATGTATGTTTTTCATGAAAACTTTTTCACACTTTAAACAGAATTGCTCGTTTTCTGGAGATCCTTTTTGTGCTTGTTTTTTATAAAAAAACTCAAACTACAAAAAAACATCACTCTTATTGAAGATGCCATTAATTATGTAATCCTGTTATAAAACTTTCCCTGTTCTTATATACTTTACAAAGATGCAAAATAGAAGCACTGATACTGACAATAGAAACAAAGTTATAGGAAATCCACGGATTTTTTTACGTTTCTGTAAATGTTTTATGCAGTAACTTTGCTAGTGTACTTAAGTAAACACTACTAAATGGCATTTTTACAACAACTCTGTTCATTTTATAATCATAACAAAGTAACACCTGTACCTGTGATAAGCAATGCAACACAACACAAATCCTGTACGTCTCGCTCACAACACACACTCTCACTGGATTACATATTTACAAATTACTAATTCCATCTGTATTCCACATGCAAATGGATTAGATTGTGCGCGAGATACAGTATGTCTGTGTCATCTCACAATATTTATATTATACCCAGATCAACCATGTAATGAAAATATATAAAAGTATAGCAAATAATGTAATATCACTCGTGTCCCTTGTTGACTTTTTGTAAATTAATATTCGTGTTTATATAATCAATCCGTATTTTGTCAATGTAAATAAAATACTGAACGAAAAGTACGTTTAAAGAAACTATTCAGAGTTTAAACAAAAAATATAGCAATAAGCGCGAGATACATCTTTGCTACCACTATGGCTATGATAAACAAAGCCAATGCCCAAATCTCACTGTGCCCCAAAAGCACCGCGCCAATTTCATACCACCACACATCCCATTCTACTCATCCACACAACACAACAGCAGCATTGCCTGCTGAGCGGAGTAATCTGAAAAAAACGTGTTCAAAAATTTGTTATAATTTTTAAATTTCGAATTGAAGTATTAGTCAGCTGATTTAACATGTGATTTTTGAATGGGTCACAAGAAAAATCAGAAAAAGTTAAAAAAGTCAATTGAAAACAAATCATTATCTTTGTTCACATATTTACTAAGTTTCCTGTCTGTAATCAGCTGTGCTCTAATTGAAAAGACTAGAGTAATCATTAATTCAATCATAGCCATGATTGTTAGTCAACAGCAGCAGAATGGAGGGGATACAAAGATCAGCGCAAAGAAACAAGCGAGAATGTTGAATAAACAGAGTAAATTAGCGGCAGAGTATAGATTAGTAAATGGTGACCATTCATCTGCAAAGAAAATGAAGTTGGATCCGGATCAGGTGGACGGCAAGGGGGAAAAACAGCTGACTGAGGAGGAGTTCAAGGCGATGAAGCAGGAATTGGCGGAGAGGAAGAGGGTGTTGATGGTAATTAGTGATTAATTATAGTTAAATGATTGTTTGATATGATTGATTGAAGATGGGAATTTAATTGTGTGATTGGTTTGTTCCTTCCAGCAACTTCCCCGCTTCACAGTAAACCAGTCGTCAGGTCTTGCAGCGTCTGTGTACCTCACAGAATACTCCACAAGAACGCCACTCCTCTTCTCAGACGTGCAACACCTGATAACGTACGCGTATGGAGGGAACGGCCTTGTACCACCTCCATCCCGGTGGTGTCAACTTCAGAAACCTAACAGGCTGGTACAGTTGATGGTGTTGGTGGTGGATGGGATGGGATTGAATGAGTTTATGGATAATGAGGTAGCATTTCCCAGGACTATGAGTATTTTTGGAGGGAGTGAAGATAAGAATAGGGGGATACTGGAGTTTCTTTCACCACATTGGTACGGAGGGACGATGGAGGAGGAGGTTTTTAATTCGGGGATGGTGAAGTGTAAGGATACGAAAGGGAAAGTGAAGACTGTGGAGGGTGATGTTACTGGGGAGGAAATGGAGACGGAGGAGGATAAGGAAAATAATTTTGATAAGGTTGTGTGTCAGCTGGGATCAGTGTTTCCGATTGATAAGGAGGGGGAGGGCAGTGGAGAAGATAAGCATCCGACTGACACGTTTCCGCGGACTCAATTAATACTAACACTACCTCAGCTTATTCAAGAATCCTACCCACTGCCAATTCCAGCAAATAATTTAACTAGGAGCCTCACAGCTAGATTCATCCCCACCAGTGAGAATTACAAAAGGATCAACCCGAATTCCCGTATGTTTGCGATGGACTGTGAAATGTGCTGTACAGAAAGTGATCCACAGGCGTTGGCTAAGATTGCCATTGTTGATGAAGACTTGAATACTGTGTATGATACGCTTGTTAAACCGGAAGAGAAAATTACAGATTATTTAACACGATGGAGTGGAATTACTGAAGAGGTGCTGGAGAACGTGGAGGTGAAGTTGGAGGATGTTCAGGAGAAGATAAAGGAGATTGTGAGGGAATTTCCGGATTGTGTGTTTGTTGGGCAGAGCTTGAATTGTGATTTGAAAGCTGTTAGGGTGAGTTGTCAAAAACAATTTTAAATAATTTTTGATACTATTTTTAAAGAGAAGTGTATTAACTTATATCTGGATCTGGATTTATGTGATATAACAGATGACCCATCCGTACATAATCGACACATCAGTGATATTCAACCTGACTGGAGTAGAAGGAAGGAAATCGAAACTGAAAGATTTAGCGTTGAACTTGCTGGATGAGGAAATTCAGATGAATAAACATCAGAAGAAGGAGCGTGGTGATAGCAGCGTTGGACATTGTCCCGTTGAAGATGCTGCAGCTGCTATGAAGCTTGTAAAGAGAAAATTGGCAGAAGTTAATGATTGAATAGGTTTTACGTGGGGAAATGAAGTGAAGAATGTGAGCAGCCATCTTAATACTGTGCTTTCGCTGGATCCTTCGTTTGTTGTCAGCTCTTTCAAACAGGAAAAGATGGACAAGAATAGTGGGTGTTTACTGAATTTTTTAAATTCAAAATGTTAACTACATTTCCAAAAACTAATTTTATATGATTTCAATTTATTTTAGTTCTTATCGTCTCAAAAGTCACTCCAGAATCAGCTCAACAAGAAATTCCAACTTCCAGCATCCTGAAGTCCATCGTAGCACCTACGAATAAAAAGCTAAT
>JAHZNG010003739.1:0-21542 GCA_027744375.1 Orchesellides sinensis | reverse complement strand
TGCGTATCTTATATGCGTACACACACACCTGTGTGCTAATGGAGTATCAATGAGGTGAGTAAAGTATCCATTGTACAGATATGTACGTAATGCTTGAAATAGAAAATTATGATTGTTACACCATCGTCGATGCCTGCATAGATTAGAGCTGGTTAAAAATACTTTCTGTACAATTTTCTTTGCCTTTATAATCATTTATTATTTAATTAGCTCACCTGTATATTTATACATCAAGTTGTAAACTTAAGAGTTTACGTAATTCCGCGAAAACATGTAGGCATCTAATGTTTACACTTGTGTAATAATGGAAGCAAATATGTAACAAACTGGCTACAGATACCTATTGGCATAATAAACTGTGCTCAAGCGTGACACAAAGGCAAATAGCAAATCAAAAAGTTGGAAAGTTGAAGCATATTATTAATTGTTGACCGGAGAGAAGTCAACATTCGCTTTATGATTGTAAAAACATGGTACTAAAAATACACAAGGATACAAATTTAAATTCTCTGTAAATACAATTTTCTATTTGGACAACTTTTTCCTAAATGATTCACACTGTAGAAAATTAAACCAAAGTTTAAAAATCTCTCCACATAAAATCTGGTTGAATAGCCAAATAAAGGGTTTCTACTGTGATCTACGCTTATATGAATAGCTGTCATAAAACTTCCTACCTGTTACTTTGTTTTCAGATGTGACTTTTGGTAAACCCATTTTTCATCCTTTGAATTCATCAAACCAAAATCATATTTAATATTCAAACGGAAACGGTAATATTTGGAAAGCTGTGTTGTTATTTGACATGTAGTTTTTTCAACTTATTACTACAATATTGAATATAAGGATTTACTTGCTTATTATTAGTTCCCACAGATTTATAGAAGTTGAAAGGTTGGAAAATTATTATTACCTTATAATAATCATAATTACTATTCATACGACATATCACTCATTCTTCGGGGGTAAGTAGAGTTTGACAAGTTTCACAGTTACTTACCAGCAACATTCTTCTTCTTTTGACCCTCAAGGCATTTAAGTGTTAACCTTTTAGTGAGATGAACAAAAGTATTCATAAAACGGAGCTACTCAAAATGTCATGCGCTTACCTTTTATTGTCATAAAAACCCTTTCCAATTGTGTCGAAACAATGATGTTAAGGGACTTTCATGACAGTTAGTTTATGAAACAAGTTTGAGCTTGTATTTTTGTTACGATTGAATAAAGTCTACATGAGAGGTGATGGTGATGATAGGTATATGATGACAAATACGTGATATGATGTATGCATGCGATATTGTCATGCCATGTCACCAAATACCCATCCTTCCTACCGGCCAGGTCGGCAAGTGAAAAGTATAAAAACCATAAATATACGTACGACTTTTTTTTGAAAACAGGAGGGTAACAAATAATAAAAGTATATTAGAGGATGATTAAAAGGTGGCATACGACAGGTGAATAGAAGTTTTATGTACAAACAATGCGTAATGTTGTAAATACACATTGCATTACTCGATTTTCTGGTGGTATTAGATAAAAACTAATACTATCATTTTCCTCACATTCTTCACCGCAACATCGCACCAGTCAAAAACATAACTGCAGTTGTTGATGCTTATTATAAAGGGTAATGTTCTTTTCTTCCTTGGAAATTAGGGCTGTTGTCTCAGGGTTTCAGATTTCCTCGAAGGAACAGGTAATTCTCTCTTATCCGTGATTTTGTTACACATTTAAAGTGTGTAACAATATGTTTGTTGTAGGTTTCATTCTGTAAAAGGGTTTACATTATTGTCCTTAAGAAATGCAGGTAGGTATACCACGTAGTATATAAGTAAGGCGATAAAGGGGTAAAATGGATAAATTATTATTAGCATAACAAGCGCAACATTTACTACTATACTTTATCTCGGCCACCAGGACTGTTGTTACATTGAATCTCATCCTGTTCTCTCACATTACAAAAGTCAGTCACGGATAAAGTCGTCTTCATTTTTTGTGTCTTACTTTTGACGCTTCCCTGTTGTGTATGTATGCGCAACAGTGTCATGTAGTGTGATATATTGGTATCATGTTTTTCAGGTAAAAAATAAGAATGGACATTGGACCTAGGTTAGTTAATGCAGTCTTATAAGTCGTTATATTAATATGTATCAGACGAGCGGTTTTATTTTATAATGCATCTGGCCACTACACTTTATTATGTGTAATTTAAATATAAGGTATTGTATTCCCTTGAAACTGGGTCGGCTTTCCTTGTTGATGTTGGCGAGTTTACGTTGTTGATAATGTTAGCGACTGTACGCTAAAACGACAGTAACAATTGCAATGGTGCATTGCACTATTGCATATATAGTCTGTTAGAATATAACTTCAACATAAACACAACAGTACAATGTAGAAATGTACCGATGTTAATAATGATCATGTTTTTGTGCTGTTGTCACGTGGTAAAATTCCCAGGCCGGAATAATGGCAAGCCCTAATTTCTCAAAGTGCAGAGAAAAAACTGAGTCGAAGTCGTGCATTACATTCTTGATGATATGATAATTATAAAAAGCGGTGGTAATTTGTCTGTGTTGTACGTACGACAATTATAGCCACTTTTAAACACATGTACATAATATATAAACTGATGCTGAAACCTACTTTTAAAACATTGCTTTTGCCAAATGAATAAAACCCTCGTAGAACGTAATATGGGTTACCTGTAATAAGTCAAATTATGCCTTTATAACAGAACCTCTCATTCTCATTATCATTAATAAATCAGCAGTAAACTAAATAGTAGTATCTTTATTCTACAAGTGCTGTTTTAATTTTTTTAATTAGCTGTCAATAATTATTGTTAAAAATATGCGAAAATTTAAAATTAAGAATGAGAACAGCATCTTAATGCTTCAGTGGGTGTCATTATCATTAAAATTGTTTGGTTGAATTACTGACTATAGTTTTAAAAGTAAACCAAGTAACTCAATCACAGTCGCATTCTAGCATAAAAAATTACAAGACAAAAATCATATTTTTTAACTTGAATATTTTGCTGCGGGCGAAATCCGAGTTACTTGAATGGAATACTGCATCATTGTGCTTTTTTCGTACTTTGACTGTATGGCTATAGCAGCTCAATACCGAAAATTGTCTTGTCCTTTTCTCTTTCACAGTTGCTCGCCACAAAAAGTAGTCTTGTACAGTCAATACCAAGAATGCAACATTTTTTGAATGAAAAGAAACGGGAAATTAATTCCCTGCCAACATGCATACTTCTTTTCACTATTCTAAAGTAAAGTAAGGTCAGATCAGAGTTTATGATACGGACTTGGGCCAATATGGAAAAAAATTGCCAGGTGAATACATACATATCAGCGTTCCTTACCTGATTTACTAATCATCCTACCCATATAAATCCACAATATTTCTAGTTGGAAAAACCTGTGTGTAGGAAAATGCCTTTAAGTACGATTTGTATAAGCTACTTGCATGCTCTTCGGCTGCACATTATCTTTTTAGTTTTGTATAAAAACATCTTAATTGTTGTAAATCTGTATAGACAGGCGTTAATTTAGCACTATTGCAGTTTCATGTAATCTAACACTGTACAAACTATATACTGGCTCTACAAAATAGGCAAGGGCAGTGTGCTTTGGCTTAGGCCAACAGCCAGACCAATCCATTTTGGTCATGTGAATATATCTGTCTATGTGTAATACCCATTGAGGCGCGTATAAAACCAAGGTATAAGAATTTTTATGACGCTATTATTTTATAATTGGCATGTGCACACAATGCACCATATTTCACTTAAGTGATAGCCCATAATACAGGAGTGAAGTACAGTAGGAAGATGGTTTGACCAGTTGTTTATTTGCATCATAATAAAAATTGCATTTGGCTATTGGGAAAACACAGAGACGCTAATAAATGATGACCATGAACGTGATCATGACTCCAGCTTTTGTCAGCCTACAGCTTTGATGCAAAATGCAAAGCAGACGGAGGAAAAAGGGCAAAGCCTGATTGACTTGAGTTGGAGATTTTTGCTAGTGGTGGAGGTGGTGGTGAAGAGGCAAAACATTAAAAGGGTTGTGTGAGTTCTCCAACCCCTTCACACTTACTATTTTTTGTCTTTTATCCACCAACCAACAATATATTTATTATCTTTAACTCAGTCTTTTTTTCACATTAGTCTATGAATAATGTTTTTGTTTATGAATTATGAAAAGGTATTGATCAGTAAAGTTAGCCGGATAAAATATATTTTTATCATCTCTTTGGCTCTCCTTAATAACTCGTTTTTTTATTAAGCCTGTCGTTATTGTTGTTGACTAAAAGTTCATGTCAAAATCTTCTTTGTAATATTGGCCATGTAATTTACACGTATTGGTAAGCTTATACCGGTGTTTTTGTAGATTCTTATTAGTTGGATTATAAATCGTAATTTGAGGCGCTTGTTATATACATACGGAACAAATCTTTTACTTGATATAAATTCTAGATGTTCTAGTCTTTTAAAATATGTACATATAGGTGCATTTAGTAAATAAATAACATGTATGACTAGACATAGGGGCATGAAATGAAATCAGTCCATTCGTGAAGTCATATTTGATATGGATGTGCCTTGCAGCACTTTTGATACAGTTGGCCGTATGCATGTATCTTTTTTATCATCTTTTTTCACCTCTAACGCTATGGTATTACTCGTGATAATGTTTTATGTAAAACGTGTATAATACAACGCTTATAAAAATGTATACTGATTAAAGTACAGTACACAGTTTATTTGAGCCTTACTCGTTTGTTCGTGTTGTCGTATTCTTGAAAGTCAGCATGAATGTGCACATCAAATCAAATTCACACCCAGGCCAGGTCAAGCCTTTTTGTAGTTTTATAACAAGAATACCCCTATTTTCTTCTTCATGAAACTTAATATATACATACATACATTGCTCATGGTTCTAATCTTCACATGATGCACGTAGTGCAAGCAAATACCCTCAACAAGATGTATTTTTTATGGAAAAAGAATTCTATAGTCCACAGCTTGAGTGTTGATCAGAGACTGCGATTGTCTAAGCTAGTTATTATTATTATTGTCTTAAAAAAGTTTACACTGTAAAACATTGTACGGATCAATGCAAAGGAGCAGGACAGAGGAGCGACATGGTGATATAGTCGAATTTATAGGTTGAGGTAACTTGCAGTTGCACTTCACCAAGTGGCTTCAAGTATCTTCCATCCATAACATTGACTCGTCCATTTTTATGGACTTCAAGTAATAGTTTTATGCCTCCGAGGTTGACATGAAAGATAAAGTAAACTTTACCTGACCAGTATTCATTGTGTCTGGTAGACAAAAAGCTCAAAAAGAATCAACTTTATTAATGTTAAGTATTCCCCATCGTAAGACGAACATGGTTATTATCCTGGTGATTGTTAGTAAGTCAAGTTTCTACTTGGCATTTGGTCAACAAGCTCAAAAATGATTACGACCATGTCATGTCATAATTGTTTCAAAATAAGAAGCTGGTAAATATTGTCAAAAAATGTTATAAACCGTTGACAATATTTTTTATTATTTTAAAAGATACTTATATTCAGTCGTGTAATTTTACATCCTCATAAAAACAGGTAAAATATTATAAAGAAAATAAATACTGTGTAATATACCATGTTTGTTTGATATATTATCACTCTTTGACCTGGTAGTATATTTTTGGAAATGAGGAGGGCACTATTTTGCATTTTTATTGCAGTTTGGGTGTCACACAGAGTTGCATGCAAAAAAAACTTTACGAATAAAGCATTTGAATATAAGAAATGTCTGATACATTATATGGGGAAGGAGAATGGAAATAGAATATGAAAGATAAAATCTTTACCTACTTTCCTATGCAAACCGTGATAGTACATCCTAGAGTGCAGCATGAACTGTTAAAGATCATTCTTGCAGAACACTTTTCAGACAAAGTAAGGTTAGGGTTATATTGAAGTATAGTCATGCAATATAACTGTGACAATCGATGATGAGATTATTAATGGATTGGATTATTTAAAAACGGGACATGCATTCATGTTTAGCGAAGAAGACAGAGGGGTGCTTGTACAAGGAAAACTTTGCATAATTCCATAGTAAGCTCGTGGGTAGCATATGACCATATCGCACTATGGGCCTGTCTTATTATTTTATTCAACAGTCTGTATATTTACAGGGACTTAACGTATTCTTCCGCGCAGTACCGGCATTCTTATAGAAAAACGTATGTATTTGAGTTTATTATTGTCATACATAAGAAGTTCAATACTTGCAATATCAGCTATCATATCTTTTGATTTTTTGTGAATGCATCTCTTGTCGACTGATTACAATTACAGACTGATAAGACTTTTATTTATATCCATACGTGCATCGTTCATAAAGTCCAACATTTTAAAAGAAAGCCGGCGTGGGTGTCAGATTCCCAGCCGGAGGTGATTATTTCTTCATCTTTCTTTATGAACTGGTTGGTAACGATATGACCGAAATGGGACGAACAAATATAATGCATGTAACGGCCGGTTAAGCAAATCGCAAAAAACAATCTGACGACGTAGCGTGGTTTCCTCTGTTGTTAAAAGATTGTAAGTTAAGTTTATCAACGGGACTGTCAGTCTTTAAAAGGGGTTTAAAATAGTTATTTGAACTTTTTGCAAGTTTGTATCACATCACACATTGAATATTTATTTATGGACCTGCTCCTGTTAAGCAAGTATTTTTGGAGGATGTTCTTGAAGAATCATTTATTTAGACTGTATGTTTGCCCAATTCAATATTTGCTTTGCAACTGGCTTGCGGTATTAATATGAAATAGTATACAAACTTGCCTAATTTCATACGCGGACAAAGCACAGAAACCCAATGTTCGTGAGAGTATTTTGTAAATTGTATGATGAAGGAAATTATGAAAAATCTGCCGGCAGTGTGGCTTATTTTCAAAATTGCAGTGACTGAGACAATCAGTCAGTAAACAAATACATAGTATGATTGATTGCTGACATGGCGTCGTGGCAAATGTTTTTGTCCGTAGGACCTGTATATTGGAACAGACGCCAGTTTTTAATGCATATCTTCTTAAGTTGCATAGAAAGGGTATGTACAATTACGTAATGTTGAGGATTGAGTACATAAATATTCGTTCACGGAGGAGTTCACCACCCGTTCATGTCCCATCTTTGCATTATTGCAAAAAGTTCTGTAATGGGAAGTTACATGAATGTGAGTGGAACTCAAATGAAGGGTTGAATAACTAATTGAGAGGATCAAAATACAGGATGAATGAAAAGACAATGCAATGCCATCTTATTATTATTCATTCCTACTTTAAAATGAAATGAATTGTGAATTTTCTGGATGATGATGATGAGAGTTATCAAATAAGCAAGAAGAGCTTGAAGAGAATATCAAAAAGCCTAGGTCAATAATCAATAATACATCAATGGCAGTATTAAGCCTCTCAACAAGCAGACACTTGAGACAGGTTTCTGAATCGTTATATTCACGATGGCGTCACGCTTTCATCAGAATCAGCAAATAAAGAAAATTATTATATGAACTTCCTCAACCGTTCTTCTTTTAGTTTAAACACACCACCATCGTCTATTCAATCGTGAGCTTTATTGCGTGCCTTTGAAGAGCAGCATTGTTACAAAAAGCGTTGCCTCTTGTATAACGGTTACATAGAATAGCAAAACTACAATGTCTGTAGTGCAGTTTTATGCAAATTTGACGAATTTGTACTGTAGCTAAAAGGAATTCACAGAATTTAACTGCATTGTGAGGGATCAATCATGCGCATATATTTTACTGTAGTGCCGAATTCTACTTAGGTTTGAAAACAAACATTTCCTTAAGGTATAAAACCTTCCTCAACTGTTATGTTGGTATTTACATAGCGTAATCATTTCCCAATTAATCGTAGTAAAATCAACAAGTGCATCGTCCTTTTGAGTTTTTACTGTAATAATTTGCATTCGCGCGTGTATAAACGTTACGTTAGTATGGCTTATTAAAAAATAATTTATCCTTGTTTCAATTGTTTCATGTTTAATGATGGGTAATGATGGTCGTATAAGGGTAATTAGTATACAGAAATGTTTGAGGTTTCGGCAGTGTTCTTGTAACCATATTATGTTTATGGTAGGGACAGAGATTTACTATTAGCTATATAACCTACCTGATTATGTACACACAGTTGTGACTCATGTAATGCTCATTTTCTAACTGATTCATGCTTGAGTTTTGGCATAAAATATTAAGTAGGTACACATGTATACTCATGTGTTAATGCGCACTGCTCAGGTAAAAGTCTTTTGAGGTATGATGAGGCATCTCTTCGTTAAGAAAATTCATGAGTTTCCATGAGCCTCATTAGCTCAAGATTTCTCGGGCTCGGGCTGCCTGGCTGTTGTTGGGTCAGTTAGTTAGTTTGCAGTTTGCTTTTCAACAGCGGTGTAACTTGGTTGGTGCCAAGACACCACAGGCCAGTAGCCCGTCCAATTCAGTAGCAGTTGTGGTTGAGTTGCAAGAAATGCAAAATCTTCTTTTTTATCCGGAAAGGTTAATATAATGGCATCATGATGTAAGATGAGGGGATTCTCATTTTGCGAATCTTGCTTCCCAACCTAGCTGCATTGTGTGCATTGTACTACCTATTACAGAACAGAAATATACTTGGTAGTGATTAGGTCACAGCGTTAAAACGCACCAAGTACATACATAGCTTGGGTTGATAAAATGAAATGTGTAAACCTTTTCTGTTCACATTACAGAGCAAAATCCTCACATATTATGATGATGAGCATGATTAGGATTAGACATTGGAGAGGTCAAAGTTTCGCTAACTTTTTTGCAAAAATGTTTTTCATGTGATATAAAACCACGTTGTATTTAACGAATATATAATGTAAGCAAACAATCATCTTTTTTCTACTAATAATCATCAAATCATCTTTTAAAGTAACCATTGCAGCTCACATTTTTGAAGTAGTATTATTATGTGCATAGGATTAAGAACGGATGAGTGTGCGGGGACGAATTAACTACATACCATGCCAGTCATCATCCACTTGCTCATCAATGTCTCATGCCCTACTCATTATTTTAAGGAGTAGTGTAATAAATATTCTACCTCCGTTTTGACCTTACTGCACGATTTTGGTTGAGCTTTTTAAGTCGGGTTTTAATGCGTGGGCAATTGAAGTTTTACTTTAAATAGTTTGTTTGTTCAAAAACAAATTGCGAAGGTTCTATTTTTTTTAGCAAACTCTTTACTTTTGCCAAAAATTTAAAATTGTAGACGTTTTAAATTGTAAATTACAGCTGAATGGACAGCAGCAAAAAATGACTTACAGAAATCGGCAGCTTACACAAATAGTCGTAGGTAGTCAGTTTTAAGGACCCATCCGACACTGTAAGCGATTTAAATGTTAGTAAAATTGAATGTATCCAATTAACCAAGATACTGGTAGACACAAGGTGTTTGGAAATTACCAGGATTTGTGCTCACGTCACAAGAAGCAGATACGACATCTCATTAGGCAAATTGATTTTATAAAGTCAAAACAGGGTGATAAAATATTAAGAACAAGATATTTTGAATATTACTTGAACTCTTCTGCAAGACTTCTTCTAGATTGACAACTTCATCGTATATATGAATAATTTTAAGTGAGCAAGGTAAAATATTTTAATGAGCATCTTATTGAAGAGAATCTGTTTTAAATTTAAATTTCAATTTGCAATTACTTCTAACTCCAATCAACAGGTTTTTGCATCAATTAAGTAATTGATTACTATTTTATGACGACTCGAGGAGATGTCAGCAATGACCAGTTTTAGTTAACAAAATTTGCATTTGCATCCGTTCATCAATCAGTTTCATCTCGCAGATAGCTTGTAAAAACTGGGATTAACGGTGAACGTCATCTTGCAATAGGTCTCTTTTAGGAGCATTGTTATGTTTTTGCTATTCGGCAGACTGTTACAGAGGTTTTTTAGTTGGATTAGACCAGCTGCATGCATACTTTACTTAGGCACATGTCTTATGTTAAATACAATTTTTATTCATGCACTATCTACATAATAAACACATTTGTGTTTATAGTACTACTTTATGTACAGATTACAGTAGTTCTTTGACTGTTGTAATTTAAGTAATTAAAAGATGACAATTTGATAAGATTTGACCTGAACACGTTACAGTTCTTGGATGGCTGACGGGTAATAAATAACAAGGGATGAATTGTTCACTAACACCAATTCTTAGGGTTTTCATTCATGCATAAAATATTTTGTTACTCCCGTTATCATCATACATATAAAAAAGAACTGGAGTGGTTTTTCTTCAACTGATTGTATGTAATGTACTTTCTAAAGAATGTGATAAGTACGGTAGCAGGAGCAACTTGAGTATTCAAAAAGATTCCAAACCCTTCAACTTTTTTATCTGTTGAGAATGTACATCTTCACTTGATTTGTTAAGAGATTCATCTTTTAAGCATACTAAATTCATAATTCCATTAATCCTCGTGCACAAAAGAGAAAAGTTGCCCAGTTGAAACAAAACAACTGCTTTACACACATTATTATCGACAAGAAAGGACTTAACTGAGGCTAAAAGGAAAAAGATTTGTTAACTTGTCAGATTTGTTTCGGAGCAGTGTACTAATTGACAGGTAGAATGAAATCCATCTCTTGTTTAACTACCTACGTAAGATAATATGAAAAGTAACATCCGAAAAAAAGACTCTTCATAGTTATCTGTACACTGTACAAGGATTATGTACATACAACTAAAAAACTAAAATTGATGTAACTTGTATTATAAATATCTGAGATTGATATATTAAGTGGATAAATTTGCAAATAATATGTTTTTTTGCTTGCATACCCAGTTGTAGTATCTAATTGTATATATGTGCCTATTTCAAACATACTCTAGGACTTGTTTCAAGATTTATCCATTAATTATTTACAATCTACGCAGTATTTTATTTTCCTCACATATTCAATTGTTTAAGGTTCTTTTATACAAGTAACTTTTTAAAAGCTATACTATTTTCAAGTGTTTAATTTGTCCCGTTCTTTTTTCAAAAACCTCGCTAATGATTATACTTTTAAGCATCTAATATTTATGTATAACGACTTATCATTTACAAAAATTAAATTCCATACCAAGATTGCATAATTTCATGATTGACCGAGCCAAATGTACTTATAACATTAATATTCATATATATGACTAGGCAAGTATGAATTTATCATTGCTGGAAGGTAGGTTTCTTGAGATATGATATGACAGGACACGACCGTTTCTGTCCTGGCATCAAAAGAATTTTCCCAGATTTACTTAACTTGCTCTTGCTGCTAATGCTAACAAGAGTAACAAGACTATGTATATATGCCAGTAAATTAACCCTACTTCATTGTCAAAAATGTGACTCGAAAGTCAGGTTTCCCAACTTAATGTATACCTAAAGTGAAAAAAATCGTCGTTCATTATTACATTTTAAGTGAAAATATAGAAGGTATTAGGAATCATTATTATTATAATTTATAATATTATTCTGTCTAGCCTATGGGCTATTTAGAGGACAAGTTTAGTTCATCTCAGCTCTAAAAGACGACCTCCGTTATTTAATGTTATGATAGGATGGCCGTCCATTAGGATTCTTAATATGCAGATTAGTAACATTCCATTGTGCATCTTAAATTACTCTTTCACTTCTTAATGGTAAGACTATGCGTGTTTTAATTGCTAAAGTATTCCGGTTTTCTCAGTTTTAAAAATGTGCAATTCTCATTACTTTTTAAAAAGTAAAAATATTAAAAGCAAAAAGGATATATTTGATCAGTTATTCTTGCAATGTTTATTTATTTTTTTACAAGTTACTTACGACTTCTATACCCTTTTGCACTTTGTTTCGCATCACCATTATTTTTTATCCCGCAGTGCGAGCTTCACTGTATGTCCGCAATCACATTGTAATTGGTGTCTTCAAGCAAATTGAAGAATTTTAAAAAGTCAGAGTTTTAAAAACGACTGTGTGGCAGGAACTGATTTTTAATGGCAAATGACATGCTAAATACTTAATGGATTGTTGCTAATATACTTAGACCCGTTTTCCCTGGTCGTAAATGGAATTTTTAAAGGAAGGAATTTATATCTTTGCACATTCATTGTTTATAGAAAATTATGTACATTACCTTTACAATGCTTTGAGATTATTACGTGATTATCTAAACACACATAATAGAAACTGCGTTAAGAGTTTAACATATTTTATGCGTATGCATTGTAATAAGTAGAAAACGCTCGAAAGTTGTAGTTTTTGAAAGTTAATACTTGCACACTCATATAATTTCAGTGTTTAGCTAGACTTGGATAACTAACTAAATGCAGATAAAATTTATACTAACATACCCCATTCTTGAAATATCTTAGCTACAGTAGAAAATATTATGATAAGCAATATGATAATGTACATCGTTGTAAAGGAAACGGTGTTGTTTTTTCATTAGAAAACAGGAACATCACATAAATCGAAAAGATTTTTCTCTGTGATTGTATCTTGCTTTTTTTTAGTAGAAAATTAAAGTGGAATCAGGCATTTTCGGCTTCCTTTTTCTCTGAGCTCCTGTTGACCATGAACTTTCAGTATTTAAGATTTCTATCAAGGGCTGAATTCCGTAGAATTACAAAAATGAGGCACTAAATACGCTCATATCAAAATTCCCTGAATATTTTTCACCCTCCAGGTGAATTCATGAACAGAACACGTTGGGACATAAAATTCTGTCAGCTCATTGTCTTTTGACTCTCCGTCCAATGAAAATTATGATTCTTGTGTGTCTTTGTTCATACTGTCCGTTTTTACATACCACATGATTATACTGAAATACAGTATTAAACATTGATGGAAAATATTTTCTGTTTCATTTTGTGATAACCAGTGCTCAACTTTGTGAATTCAATTATTAAATTATATTAAAATACGCAATGTTGTTATAAGCCTTTTAAAGCTTTATCTTATAAAAAATCGCAATGCAATTGTTGGGAAAACTAACAATGCGTAGGTATTCATCTGTTTTTAAAAACCAAACTTTTATGGTTTCTTTTGTCTACGATTTTTCTTCTGTTGTCTGAATGTCATCGCTAAACCCAACAAAAAAGTGTATTATCTTGAATCTGAAAATTATCTGCAGTTGCATCCACACTGCCTAAAATTTCAATGAAACCTGAGCTCACTAGCCTTCATCACAAAGATTATTTGTTTGAAATTTAATGCACATAGCCACGTCATACAAAAATACAAAGGGTTTCCTATTCAGAATCATCAGTTTATTTATGGTTATCACATCACACATACCTATGTACATAATATGACTCATCCCATATAACACAAAATAAATAAAACGCCGTATTGTTTTCATCATACCTAGTTACATACCAGTCATGAGTATTAAGGCTCAGTGTCAATGTCATTGTTGCGCTGTTATAAATTTAATTCGTTGCTGTAAAAATCATGTAGCAAAAGTGAAATAAAATACTGTGCGTCCCAGCCCGTCTGGTGAAATGTGTTTTATACTGATAACAAAACGATCCTATCGGTAAAACCATATCCGGTTCGTTTACTTTTTTTGTGAAATAGTATAAACTTATATATTTCCCGATTTTAAATCACTGCCAGCTTGCTGCGATTATAAATTACATTTTAAGCTAAGGAAGGATTAAATATTTAATTATGACTGTTTAGAACTAAATACATCTTATGCATATTAGAGCGTTGTCCAACTACTTTTCTTGCAAACACTCGTACTGTTATTAAAAGTGCTCTATACAAGGAAAGAACGTCAAGCATGACTTTGACAGGAACGCAAAGAAATAAATAAAGTTTCTACTATGGTTTATATAATAAATAGCAGAAATTGGAAACAAATGTGAGTCTGCGTTTATTACAGTAGAGGGAACCGCCCTGTGGTTCTTTAATGCATATTTTATCAAATCCTTTTCATCTTTGCACTTGGCTTATTTTTGTGTTACGCTACAATTACTGTTGTATTTAATATATGTACCTGTGCAGGACATGAATAACTTTCGTAAACGTATTACGTATACACCTGTGATGTAGCTGACAGACAAGTTCAGCCAACTGCTGTGCTTCACGAATGAAACCATCAAGGATAATTCGTCCATCCTTTTAAAAACAATATACATACACTGCACTTTGCTAATGCTGTCTAATTTTTAAAACGTTTGTGTGTGATGGATGAATTTTTAATGTTTTATGTAGATGTCTTGAGAACTACATGTTTTCTTTTGTGTTATTAATAAAATGAGTAAATCTAGTAATGAACTTAGAATCTTCATAGTTTTCTCAGCAAACAATGCATTTTTTATACATTTCCCTTTGTTTACACTGTAAACATGCTGTGCATTTATGTAAGACGTTTATTAACATAACCTCTTTATGTATTTACATTTGCAACATGCAAGCCAGGAGAGATATATGCCTTACTACAGACTTTTATATCGGAAGTGGGGAAAGATGTTAGATTAGGTTTACTTTTTATGTGTGCATTATGACTACTGTCCTCTTTCCCATCGAATTTTACAGGTTGTACTAATCTTGTATGTTTCACACTTCACATATGATAACCAAGTTATTTACAAAATGATATGACCGAATGCAATCTAAATAGTGGTTTTAAGTTTGAGGTGGCAAATCGTATGTATAAATGAAAAAATTCGGGCTGCAGCATAAAAATGCAATCTTACATCATTCAATTCAATTAGTGAGAGTTTGGCCTGTATGAGGAGCTAGCATTTTTGCAAGGTAACCTTGCAAAATTGAACTAGAATAACAGTCCTAAAATCACCATTGGCCAGATCCAGGAAAATGCAGTTTGAACTGAATGTATACCTGTAATAAATTGTGCAACTCCACAATTTTCAACAGAATGGCCGTAAAATTTCTGCCTTATCTTAATCTTTTTTAGCAAATGTGGTCGGATATGCTATTCTTGTATTTCCGTAAGCTTTTTTATACTTGTAAATCAAATAGCACCGTTCCATTGTTCATGAACTATACAGTGCGTAAGCAATGCTACTTGATAACAAAACACTTCACTAATGCAATCTCACTGGCGAATCTAAGGAATGTGGTACATCTGCCAATCCCGAAGGAATGTTGGCTTTGTACTGATAAGCTGGTAGAGGTTTTTTTTACAAAGGTATGGAAGAATGTAAGGTGTTTTCAACGGAACCTTCCCTCAAGCTACATGGCAAACCACATGTTTAACCAAGATAACAATTATATTAACTTATGAAAATAACAAGGACTGTATTATATCAAATATAGAATATACACCTGAAGAATTGGAGTAAATTTAAGAAGGTGATAAATTTGTACCCTGCAGAAATAAGTTTGAATGCTTCATCTACATTAGTATTTTATCTAACAGTAAATGCATTTGCAGTACAATCACACATGCTTTCGTTCATCACTGAAGTGTAAAATAGGAATGGCTAAGTTCTAAAAAATTATCCATAAAGAATGATTATGGGTGTATCCATAAGTTTTTGGTAGATTATGCGTTTACGTGTAGTATGGATTTTAATATGTAGTCATTAAGAACTTAGTAATGAGCTAGTTAGCCAATATTACAATTTGTAAAAGATTTTTCTTGTAATTTTTGTATAAATGCAAATGCAGTCTTATCTAATTCTCATAAGTACCACTTTATATGCACTTGGCACTTGCAACAACAATTGAAAGTATTAGTTTCATAAACTTTCGTATTCATTTCATTTGTTCGTAGGTCAGGTCAAAATAATCGCATCTAATAAACAGAAAATAAATTGAGAATGTGATCAACAACGGCACACGTAACTTTTTCATAAGCAGTCCTCATTCAAATAATTGTGATCATGCTTTCTGAAGAATTAAGGACGTGATAGTGTACACGCAGCTCTTATGATTATTGCTTCTGACAATAATTTGTATATTATTATTGGGTTGAACGGGCAATGAGTCAGGAGGAGAGTGTAATTCCTGACGGCAGTTTTACTGAATGTAGACAAGTTTGGCGAAATTGTACCGACCACGGCAAATTTAAGTCAAGCATTAGTCAGTTATGCAAAGAAGTTTTCCACAAACTCAGATGTATGAAGTTGAAATTCGATTTTAAATTTTTGCCAAACTGAATTTTAGATGCTTTGCATTTTGCATTGTTGTATAATTACTGTATTTTATCCATATTTCATATTTATAAGAAGTCTAAGTAGACAAGCCTAAGAGGAAAATAAAATACCTACAATTCTTTTTCCTCGCAAATACATGATAATGGCATTGCATAACATCACAACTGTGATATTAATCCTATACAGCAGAAACATAATCTTGAAACTCAATCACAAAGAAAATATGTATCTTTATGACAGATTGTTAGTCAGGTTTTCAACATAGTATGCTACTCCCTGTTGAGAATTTGTGATTTTATTTTGAGGTTAGTAACAGAAAACTTAGGTAAGGATAATAATTTATTTAAAAAACAGAGCACAGAACCATCAGTCTTCACGGCTGATAAAAAAGAGGCATGCAGATCACAGTCAGTGATCATCTGAGAAATTTAAAGACACGAATCGCACGACCAATGACAAAAAATATGATACTCCTTTGACCGACTTCAATAAAAAGTCATGTAATAATAAGGTTCACTGAGTGAGTGAGCTCTCTGTGGTTAATCTTGTATTCTTCGTGCAGTGCACCACTTATTACAAGAAAAATTAGGTGTGCTTTATTGTTGAGTGAAATGTAAGCATGCTCACTGAGATTGAAGGAGTGTCAGATTAGGAATCACTGGGGAGCAGGTAGAAATGTCAAAATCAGCACTGCACCAGTTTCGCTTGTGCTCATACATAACCCATCGTGTCATCTACACGTAATGAAATGCATCTTTGGCTTCATTATACGTGATATCTTAAGTACCTAAACAAATGCAAGCATATTTAAGTAATCTGAAATGCCTGGAGATAAATGGAATTATAATTATGGCTAGTAATATTTGGCATTTAATTAATTATATTTGAAAATTATACAATGCTTATCATAACTCAGTTAAATAACAGAAGTTCCTGAGCTTTTGCAATGCAATCAGCAAATTGTACTTACGAAATACATACACTGAAAATGAGAGTTAAAAGAACATGCTCTGAATTTGTTCGAAAACTACATGAGCTCGAACTAAAAATTACTTGTGAGGTAATATGATAGGCATTGTTATTTTAACCTACCAGTTGTAGTTCCATGCTAGAGGTAACTGATTGTTGGGTTGATGTCTTGTCCGTGTATGTAATCTGCACGAAGTGAATCGCAACGTGCCTTTTTGCATTTTTTTAAAGAAGACAAGTTTTTACATTTGAACAAAGCTGTAAATTTGATTTTTGTTTTTTTTTTCAGGTAAGCAAACTTTTATGTTGTTCAAGTACGGCCGATGTCAGCGTACAGGTGATTTTGAGCGTCGGATGCTCAGTTGTTTTTATACCTCATAGTGTATTAGTCGGATGGTTGTCTTAGATCACTGTAATTAAGGAAGGCTCTTAATAATACAGATTATTAGCCGGTTCTACCTGCTCGTAACCGATCATCACGAACCGAGTAAATTCTCTTTCTGATTTAATAGCAAATTTCACCAATCAACAACTGCACAAAAGAATATACTTAATCAAGTAGCTTCTCATCTTGGGTATTATTATACTCCCGAGTAAAAAACTCACTTGTTTTAGGGAAAATGAGTTGTGCCAAAAATATAAAAATTGCATTCACTTTTACTACTGTAATGAACTGTACAACGAGCATCTTTTATTTTTTGCGAGTAGCTGCTGAGTTGAAATACTGTCACGTTTACAACTCTTTGCACCTACGCAAAATATGTAGAGGCACACCGGACCCTGAAAAAAAATGTGAATGAAAATTACTAAGGTTGGGCTTTTAAATGAGTATTATTGTATAGCATACCTTTCTCTTGCCAAATGGCTTATCAACATTCACCAAAATATGTCTTAGAATACTGCATTATGTACATATCACAGGATGGGTAATTTGGATGAAAGATGAATGAAATAATAATTTTGATGCTTTTTATGATGTTACACCGAAGAGGCAACATCTGAATGAAGTGACTCCTTGGCTCATTACTATGGATCACATCATACAACTAGTTTGCATAATTTTGGCAAAAAAATCTTTTTAGGCAATCAGACCGATTGCTGTACATTAGCCATCATACAACTAGTTTGCATAATTTTGGCAAAAAAAGTGAAGTCATGGGCAAAAGATGAGAGGAGCCTCAATTTTTGACGTTGGGATAGGCACTAAAACAATGGAGCCATAAAATAATGAAAAACAGATTTGGAAAAATTGTATCATAATCATTGATCAAGTATGTATAGTGTAGAACAGGGTTCGTGCACGGCGAATTTTGATTACCTAGAAATTATAGGAATTAATGCATGTGGATCAGAATTACTTTCAAAGATAAGTTGGTAAGATTCCTTTTTATTTCTATATTTGGGAAAATTATGAATGAGAGTTTGAAAGGATGAATGAAAGACCCAAGCACACACCTAATTTATTAGAATGGGATCACATAGTACTGGCACAGCTGCTCAGTGTTTCAACGGTTTTTGACTTTTACAAGTTAGTTAATGGGAGTGGAAGCAAGTGTCAGTGTCAATGAGATCGCCCTAAGAAAATAGAAGGTTCATAAATGAAATATTGTTTGGTTGTACTATTCAAAACAAGCTACGATATCATTATCTTATGATCTTGCTGGATCCGAAACAAAGTAACACAAATCAATTGTGATCACATTTTTTATAGCCGGTCTTCTGGCATCTTCGGAATATCCGTTCCCTTGCAAAAATATTATGTACACACCTGTCATTAAGATCTTATTGTTTTTATATGCAGATTTGGTGCGAAATTGAACCTCACTATAAAGTATGCATTTAATTGAGAATAAAATATACGGTTTCCGAAATTATTTGAATGTAGTATTTGGCTAACGTAGTCCTCGGATAAATATTTGGCTCATATTAACAAAACTGTAGTAGAAGCTTGTCAAATTCGTAACATACTCATTGAAACATTGATTATTTATGTGCAAATCGTGCGATGTGGCTTGGCATGCTAAAGAATGTGGAAAAACACATTATTGAGAATTTCTTAAGTAGACGAGGAAAATTAATCGATATTAATAGCTACATCTAAGTACACAATGCTAAGTAATTGCATGTCATTGATCTATTTATTAGCAAGCATGAACATTACACTGGAATCCATACTACATGAAAGATATTAATTTAGTTTCTTCTAATTTACTTGATCCCTAGGAAAAAGAACCTGTCACTTTGACATAAGAAACCTTACAAAGTAAAAAATTTGTATCTATTTGGCATTTGCTAATCAGATCGTATTTACTATTGTATTCTTGAACTTAAGCTCTTGGTTTACCGATTCCTCATTTTCTCAAGCAAGATATTCTTCTCTTATTCTCGTGTACAAATACGATACCAACGTCAGCTCAAAAAGCTTTGATGCCTGATGAAATATCGATTGATTGTTAGGTATTCGTCTGACGTTGCACGTTATTTATCACACCAATTGGAGCTCATGTAAAATATTGGTTGCAAAGTGAATTATTCTATTCTGCCCAACTACATTATTCCCATTACACAGAATATTCGATAGAAAGAATCCTACGCTGACCCAGATTTTTCCACATATGTATGTCTCAAATACTTGTCAAAATTTTGTGGATACCTTTTAGATACACAAATTTTCAGGGAAATTTTTTGATATCATCATAGTGTAAGTCAATTTGATGTTATCATGTCCAATGCCCGTAGTGGTTATTAGCCAGAAGAAAAAATGGGGTGCTAATTATCTTGTCAGCATCAAAATACATGGGCTACAATCTTACAGTTGTATTTTCATCTTCATCCCAAGCCTTCATGTATCTTCAGTTATATGATAGCTAATGTACAGCAATCGGTCTGATTGCCTAAAAAGATGCATCGACAATAACTGTACTTTTTATCTTAATGGCTCGTGTATCCGTAAATCTTTATATACACTTTCCACTTTGATAAAGATTTAAAATTAAATGCCCTCGTTTCAAGTGCATATTTACAACTTTATACTTTTAAACATAAAAATGACGACACTGAAATCGAATGTACGAACATTGATTTCAAGTATACCTGAAAATAATACGAGGTAATAATGATGTCTGAGTTTAAGACTTGCTTTCTTCTTCCTTTTATGTTATTCACTCGCAGTATGTGAATTACATTGATGATGTCTTCTGTTCTTACAGGATATGCATATGTATATATGTTCAATTTGCGTTATCAGAATTTGAAACCTGTTGGATTTGTCATGATTTTATGGAATTTTGTCACTTTGTCAACGAATCGTGTCGTGTCGTGACAAGGCGATCTGAGTCACTGATACCACCTTGAAGAAAACTAGAAAACAATGGACGACATTGATTACTGATGCTGAAGTTTTCTCAAGTCCTTTCTAATTGTATAGTGTATGGATGCCTTGAAGAGGAGAAATCGATAACTAATTTGATGATGATGTATACACGCCAAAAACTCAATATAATTCGTTTCTTACAACAGTAGTGTGATTGAATAGCGGTCGATTTGCCCCTCATTTTTTGATCGTGTCTCCTCTCCATTTCTTCAGTATTCATCGGATCATCTGCAAAAATTTTGTATATTTTTGAGCAAAGTAATTACAGCTTTTCTGTTAAAGTCTAGGGACATGTATTCATAAATGAAACAAGGCTGTTTGGTTCACGAGAGGGTACGAATTTGAATTTACATCAAACGATGTCTTCTCTCTCTTCTAGACTGACGACTTGCGGCTTTTGTGTGCCAAATCACGACCACCGCTGAGTTTAAATAGCCAACATCCATCACGCTCTGTCTAGTATTTGAATAACCGTCCCATTAAAACAAACATTAAAATCTCCATTAATTTTGCACCAAACTAGCCTTTCCCAATATGTATATAGACTTGTTGTTGCACTAAAATACAGCTATGCGTAGGTACCTATAATTAACATGCATGCAGTCTGCATTTAAAATATATGTTTATCAACTTTTCTAGGAATCCTGTATCTGCATTTAAACAAGCAAAGATCACCAAGTCGTCTGGCATTTCAACTTTAAGAATTTAAAATAAGTCGCTTTACGTCAAACGAGGTAGTTTTTACTCCATTCCAACATACCTTACTCCGGTTCGCCACAATTCTGACGACTTTTGTTTAAAAATAACTTCGACATTGTTAGAAATCCATTGATTAGTTTTATTTATTCATTTAAGATCAACGCACAGTTTGCCGGAGCAATTTAGCAGTGACGCTAAAAAATGGTTAACAGCCTTTGTACATTTTTTGGAACAAATATCAATGAATGTATTTTTAGTAA
>JAHZNG010003737.1:0-10858 GCA_027744375.1 Orchesellides sinensis | reverse complement strand
CTAGGTATGGATGAAGTTGAAGAAGACGATGATGATGATTCAGCATCATCCAGATTCTGGTTAACCCTGTCTTCCGCTTTTTCTTGCAATCTTCTTAAGAACATTTACACTGATGATAACTTGTTGTTGCACAGATAAAGTGGGGCTTACACGGGATATGATCTATGACTAGAACCACGCAAGTACCTATCCACGCACAAATACATCCCCAGAATTCAGTTTAGTTCTTGGGAATAGGAATGTCTGGGAATTTTGGTCGTGTACATGTTTTATATATTATTATGTGTAGAGATAAATAGAAGAAAATGTAATAAATATACATAACATCCCTACTATTACTAGCTACCCCTTTTTAACTCTTCATTGTTTGGAATAAGTAACATGAAACACTTTGAGGAAATAAGAATTGCTGCAGAAGTAAAATAGTTACATCAACATTTTAAATTCATATACCCAGGGGCCCGTGAGGACAGGTCCCAGCCCATATTCCAATTCTCACCACTCGATTCTTCCTGTCTCTCTCTCTCATCCTTCCAGTAACACACAAGTCAAGTCAGTCACTGAGTATTCCCATCAGTGTACTAGTTGTACACTGCTACTTACTACAGAGCATAAGATGCTCTTCTTGGTCTTCTGGAGGAAAAATTGAACAATACCCATAAACTTACTTGGTGCAAGTGTGCATGTCTGCCTATCTCCTTGTTCCCGTCTTCTTTTTTTATAAACGTGGGCTGAGTGTTAGAAGAAAAACGTGAGATGACTGGGAACGTGTTACTTTACAAACAAGAGAAGAAAATCGGATGGATAATAATAAGTACATTTTGCTCCTCCAGTATGCTTTCTCAAAATCTCCCTTGGCTCTCTCTCTCTAGCCCTGCTCTTATGTAACTTTATACATTTTTGGCTCTATGTCTCTCGTGAATTTTTTCTTATTATTACTTTTCATGGAAATGCCATTAGCAAAATATACACATATTCATTGTCTTCAGCTCCACAGTCCTTCGACTTGACTCGTACTGCATTACTCTGTGTGTTAATTCCCCTGCGGTAATTCAGTTAACATGGATCTGAGCCAATTTTAGTGCAAAAAATGTTAAAACTAGGCGTAAGTACACACTTATGCTTTCTTTTACTTACTCGCACTTAAAACACAGCTTTCTTCATATGACTCCATAATGCTGCATTCGTAGTTACCGAATGCTATTGAAGGTGACATTGCTCTTACAGCGTTATGTAAGCATATACGCTTGTAAAATATGACCCCACTTTTCATTCCATTCAATTCAATCCGTTGAAAACATGGAACAGAATCAGAGCGAACAATGGCAACCAGTTCTCGGTCACGTGTACGTACGCAAAAGTATGTGGAGCACATAATGAACGCATTGGTCATTGGTCCCAGTATTTTTATAGTCCTTCAGGCTTCATTTTATTCTGTAGTAATTGGACTGCCGCTTTGCCTTTTACACTTCCATTTCCGGTTCGATTTCAAATAAATTAAATCAAACGTCCTTTTACATCACAAGAAAATGTGGTAACTTGAGAATACTAAAAGGAGACCGCACCATTCGATTCTACACTCCTTTACTTAACTCAAAGAGGTTCAGCGGCCGCGGAAACGAATGCGTGGACTACTAATAAGGTTCATAATCGTGTATGTATGCATGCGAGTTACTTTCATTTGATATTTCTTTTTTTAGCCAGAGGAAATCAAATCCCTTTTATGGCCAAAGAATTATTGCATGTGTTCATGACGTAAGAATCACAGCAGTGCAATGTTACAATAAAAGGACAGACAAAAAATATGAATGAATGAGTTAGTGCACGAGGCTCTCTAATCCCAAGACTCTGTTTTAATAGAATTTATATTATAGTATGCAGTAATGTTCCCAGTTTCCACTTTCCTAGCTCTCATATTACTTTTCCTGTGAACATGGAAATTTCCTTAGTGAAAATACCTTCATCATCATCACCATCAACTGAAATAGCACTACCGCACCGGTAGTTTCTTATTATGTACCCTTGAATGCAATCGTTATTGCATGGAAGACGAAGGTGCGTTCTAATGCGTAAGAGGAGACTATAGCCACGTTAAGGCAGTCCATTGAAAGGAAAGGGTTTCATTCCGTGTATGGAAGTGCGTACATGCATGTGCTTGTATTCCCCTTGGTGCATTTTAGAGAATGAGTTATGACTTTACAGCTTTCTTTCCGCACGCATTCTTCCTTAACAACGTGAAAAAGAAAATTGCATAATATTACAGCTCCTCTGGTATTATTAGACTTTTACGCAGACAGAAAGATCGCGGGTCTCTTTATTATTGCCTGTGTATAAAATAGAATAGAGTACGCCACTACCTGCGTGTATATGTTGCTCCTGCTCCTTCGTTCATTTTGTTTTTTATTACATTATAAAAAGCAGGAAAATGCAGTAGGAGAGGGAAAAAAGGCTCCCTGTACAATGAATGTGATCTGTTTCACTTAATGATGCCATACAAGTAGTAAATGAAATGCTCGTAAAATAAAGTTCGTTTTTTATATATTTCATGCGTAACTCGCTCGCACGGCAGACTGCACTTCAATGCAGTCTTTTAGTTCTCCCATGTAAAAGAAAACGCAGCCACTTCATTTCGTGAGCACCTACAAAAAAATGCATTTATTGATGATGTTGAAGGAGTCATTTTAAAGTGTCTGGCTTTTCACTTGAAGAATGTTAAGTAGACAGGCTACCTGAGTAGATTACATCAACGAGTCACAAATTATTGATTTCAGCTGGAACAACGATAAATACTTTTTTCTTTGATTTTTTATACAAATGTTTGTTACTCTGATTCACCGCACACCGGTTGGTGCGCGGTGCCTGCCGCCTGGGCAGATGAAAGTCTCAAAAGAAGCGTATCCCTCTGAACATGTACACAATCCATGAATTATGTGGTAGGCTACTACCACTCTGCATAATGAAAACACTAAGTATTTCCATTCACGATTTATTTTAAAGAAGGACATGCATGCAGGATGCAAAGTATAAATGCATTCATTTCACTGACAAGCAGAGTACTCACTCATTTCTCCTTTTTTAGTCTCTACTTTGAAAAAAAACCAGAAGAAAGGAATTATGTACGTCTCGACATTTTGTTGTATTTGTCTGCTGAGGTTTAAGCTCATTAGGATGAGAATAAATGTTTAAAGATTTGAAATCAAATGCAAATTACTATTGGGCTTTTCTAATGATTATTTGTTTTTCTCCAGCCGACCGTATCTCTCTTGTCGTGACGTGATGTGATAAATGTAAAGACATGTAATAAGATGGTGGGATAAAAGGGGAAATGTTTATTGATGTTGATGATGATATGATGATAGTTTAGCTTACTGTTTGAAATATTGACGCTGACGTTATATACACTTTGATCTTTCAAACTGGACCATTTGATAATGACCAGGTTGCTGTACAATGGGCATAATGCATACAAAGTTTTCAAATTATGTAATTGTTGACCACACAAAAAGGACTTGTTTTTACTACAGTCCTTTCATACTCTTGATATACATTTTACGCACAAGGCCAAGGCTATTAAATACTCTAAATTGCAAAACATATGAATACGTCCCATTTCATAAATAAAAGAATGTGCAAAAAACGCCAATAAGGACCCTGGCGTTTTGTGTACTTTTGTTTTGTACACAGAACGCACGCATTGTGACTCGTCTTTTTCTTAGGCTAAATTTCCGTTTCCATTTCTTCGCCTCATCTTGCACATTATGTATGAGCTGAGCTAACTAATGGTATCATCATATCCCATCGTAATTTAACTTCGTTAGAGACGACAACTTACCACTGCGTGTAAATGCATACATACATATTTGCTTGTCTTCTCCTTCACGCTCCAAAATAACATTGGGACCCGTTTTCCATCTGCTTCTTTGTCTCTCTTTTTTCTTGGATAGTCTGTTTTTTAACTTTCCCCGTAAAAACATTCATGTACAATATATGATATATTGGAGGGAAGAAGGCGAGAAAAGAGCCAATGAAAGTTCCATGTCTTCCAGAGACTACACAGAGCTCCATACGTGTGTTCACTCAGAGAAAATGAGTAGAGCATCCACAACCGTTTTTGTCTTGTTCTCCGGATAAAAATGAAGTATAAAAAGGGTATTGCACATTTTATGTACCTATATCTTTCTCCGTTTCTCGTCTTAAATTACTTTGATGTGAATTACATATGCGGCAAATATTCCCAAGCAGCAGGAGCGCCGAGGAGCAAAGCAGTTGTGAAGAATGGGATGATACCAGTATATAGCGTGCGTTTACGTTACACTAAACTAAAGATGATACATTTCATTCCAGAGATTCTGGAACGTGTGGTACTACCATTTCGTACCTCCGCAAAGACTGAAGACATACTATAACTTTCTATTAGACATAACAAACTCCAAACTTGTATAGTTTTTTAAAGGGGAAAACCCAGCAAATTCAGTTTTTGAGAAGAAAGTGAGAGACAGAACAAGACCAGACCAATAAGTAAGTATTAAAAATGGCAAAGCTTCTGGCAACTGGCATGACTGCAGCTTTAGCTTAAAACGCGTACGCACACATTTGTTACACAAAATGAATTTGTAGCGCGTATAAAAAAAGTATCGTAACGCATATTATAGTTTTATGTATATTCCTCGACCAGTCATTCATCCATCTTTTCCTCTAGTTTTCTCCTTTCTTATTTCTTTACTTATCCCATATGTCTAGAAAGAAGGAGGGAAGAGACAGACGGCTGAGCTTCTAAACATTTTTGCAATTGCCTTCGTCTTTGGCTTCTTCTTTTTTTAGTACATCACATCATGTGAAGAATGAAAGATGGAGAGAGAGCCAAAGCCCAGAAGTTGAATCGGATGACTACTGCTGTGCTCACGACGGTATGTACGCTGTTGGCTGGTACTACCACTGTTTTTCTAAGTTTTCTTTTGGTACAGCTTTAACGAATCGAATATTTATGTAGTGGATTTACGCAATAAATACTGGATTTTCATGAAGTTCCATCCCTTTCTCCTTGAAATGCCTTTTTGGCTGCTGGATGGCATGCTGTTGGCCTCCCTACTCGTCTAGCCATTCATATTATGTACGATTTGTATTTATATAATAAAAAAACTTTCTTTATGCGAAAAAGTAATGGGAAGCTTATACAAATTTTAGTGTTGGGGCTTTTAGCAGTAGTGGCTCAGAGAAATATGACAAGTTAAAGGAAAAAAACCTCGTTATGCTTTTAGAGCATAGGGCATTAAATATGAAAAAGTAGCCCATTTGAAATTATTGACACATGTCAGAATCCATTTTACAAAATGTGTGTGCACGTGGTATGATATTATACTAGTTTGGATACTCTGACAACTTCTTCCGTGTGTGTCTGGTATGCTAGAAAAGATACTTATGCCTACAAACATATAATTTCTGTTTAAAATAATATTGCCTCTGAATGTATATCCTTAATGCTTTTCACATCAGTGAGTTTCACTTATTCATAAAGTAGAGGTAAAAGACGTGCTTTTTAAACTTGTCAAAACTAATTTTCCACATTAGCCCAATTGCAAAATTACTCGTAGAGCTGAAACTACTACCCATGACATATCATGCATGTTTAGTTTGAACCCAGAAATTATATCCGAGAGTAATGTAAAGGAAGTAAGTAAATGTTTTGAAGGTTTCAGCTTCAGCCAACCAAACCCATTCATACACAACTTAAAATATTTGCTCATGCATCCAATCCATCCATTCCATTTGCATATGACCTACTTAACTTTGTATAATTCATGCTTTATACTTTTGGCTTTCTGCAAAATAACTCCAAATACTTTTGTGCTTTTTATACAATGTATAATGCCATATGCCATGAACATGTATCATTTCTAAGGATTTGTTTTTCCACACCTACTTTCATTTATATACAATAGGAAAGCCCAAACTTACACCCAAATCCAATTTCTTATACTATCATCAATGTTGCTAAACCATACTTTCATAGTTCCTCCAGGAAAATCAACAACGAGGGGAAGGTGAGTATGTATAATATTAAATAAACTTTTCTCCATAAAAAGTTGCTCTATTTTTTGCGTTAATTCTCATTCAGAGGAGCGTGAAAAGAATACGAAACAAACGCCTACTGAATAATAAATGTGTAGCATTAGTCAAATATACGCCAGTCCACATTGGAATTTGAATGCCAGCTTTTTAGGAATTTTAGTGGGTTAAAAGGTAGTCATTTACTGTATACTATCCATTTCGCATTCCAGTTTTGGTAATGAAGAAAATTAGGTTTATAAAGTAAGTCAATCAATAAAAAATGTGTTAAAACTCTGCTTTTTTAACTACATGTGAATATTACGGATGACTTTCAAACAACTTTGATACTAATAAAAATTCTTTTACACCATTAATACTCTTTTAAAGTACCTATTTTCAATTTTAACCTGCCTTTTATATCCCTGCTAATGGATCCTGATCATCACTCAAAGGAAAAAATGAAAATAAATTACTCTGCTTCTGTTCCTGGTAGTAATATTACATAAAGTTCAATAGAATTTTTAATGGATACTTTAGACCGTAAAGAGAGGATGGTTTGTAAAGTTTATTTTACGCAATTACGCATTTTATAAATCGTTTAAAGAATGCTGAGCAATGAGCACTTTCCAACCACCAACACACTGACAGGCGAAATGTGGGATCTTTAATTGATTTTCAATCTAATCACCCTTCCTTCCAGCTTGCGCTTGATCAATGTCAAGAGTAAAAGTAAAATTGACTACACGGATAGATATATTTTTTATGTATACACACCCTCTCTTCCAATATTTTACAGATGAAAATTATTCATCATCATCAACCTGATCGAATGGACCATGTTCTGCAGCTCATTAATAATGTTTGACCGTTTTAATAATGATAACATGAAGGAGGCTTCACGGAAAAGAAAAGACGGATCACTTTCCTTGTTAAAATATTCAAGGGCTCCAGAAAGAATAAGAAGACCAGACGGTCAAAAGAGACGGATCAGACACAAACACACAAAATACACCGTGGGGGAAAAGATACACGCTGGAAAAAAACCAGGTGGGCTTGTCTTGTAATTTGGAGATAAGGTAAATTCTCATACATCGTCACCTGCTTGTTTGAGAATCCTCCATGGCATTAAAGGATTGAACTATTTACATGTATTTTCTGTACACGCATTATCTTTGCAGTGTAAGGTATTTATACATACATATGCATATATAGTGTAAATTCTCATACATCGTCACCTGCTTGTTTGAGAATCCTCCATGGCATTAAAGGATTGAACTATTTACATGTATTTTCTGTACACGCATTATCTTTGCAGTGTAAGGTATTTATATATATGCATATATAGGTACTACAGTAGTTAGGCATATACTGATCTTGATTTTATTTTGTTGGTGATAGTGATATCGCAGTAATTCAAGCCACTACTATTCATATTATGTATCTTCGCATGTTTGATTGGGTACTCAAATTGCTGATCCCCTTCAAAACTCCTCTACCAACTTCTCCACAATTGAAACTGATCTCGCCTTAAATCCAAGTCAAACAAAAGTTGAGCAGGTGTTACCGTAGAAGATCACTGGGATTTTATACAAAAACGAATGCATATATTTTGAGGATTATATAAGTAACTACTGTATAAGAATAATATGTGTGTATCTGTGTACTTAATGTACAATGGTGAACTTAACTAATGCGTACATAGTAATGAATCTGTTTTCCAACAAAGCAAGCGTCTCCATCGCTAGGATCAAGTAATAGTATAAATCTCAAGAGATCTAGGGAGGACTGTAAACTGGATTGCTTTTGTATTTAATTATTCATCGCCATTACCAAGAGATACATAATGCATACACAGTTGTACGTGGAGGTGAGTGAAGTACGACACTTGCTGTGTAGTAGTGGCATTAGGTAATGAATTTTATATACAACACAAACGCGCAATGATTATACTGAATCCCAAATAATCGTAAACATATACAGACCATGAAATGGGGCAATGAAAGATGATGCGATGAAGCTGTTGGTTTCAAGTTTCCTATAATTAGGATCTCTGGACCTACAGAGAAAATGTACGGATGTCAATATGCATAGGTATGTATAAAACATACCTAGAAAGTTTGTTAAGAGCGTTATACACAACAAATGAGTTGACAACTTGGAAAACCCTAACCGTACAATAAACCGTCATTACATTTTGTATAGGAATGTACATATTTATTCAGGGAAAAGGGATCAATATTACACCTCTCATCAAGTTACACCATACAATAAATATACGTAAATACTCGGTACGAGACAAAACCACATAAAATCCTTTTAGAGGAATGATAGCTGTTGTGATGTGATATTAGGTATGTATAATATACCTTTATGACGATGATCAGTCCTTCTAACTACAAAACACATATTACTTTCACAACTTTATACCATTACAAAGTATTATTGCCAAAATAATACTGGGAAAAACAAAGTTTCTGCATAAGTACACATGCCATGTGTAGGTGTTTAGAGTACAATACGGTTTCAGATATTCCGCATTCTCAAAACCCAGTCCGGTGGGACGTTAGGAAACATTGTACAACCATGTACATACATTACGTACAAACACCATTGTGTATTATTCCTTTATTTCGAAAAGTTTTGTAAATTAGAAGGAATGCATCTGCCTGAAGTTTATGGAACTTTGCCATATAGATAATTACTACACGACCTAATTTAGCAATTAAGCTCGTATTTAATTATTTAGAGAACCTGAGAATGCTTTTGTGGATTTTCAGTCTGTGGTCGTCCCACATTTTACCCGAGTTTTCCCCTTTTCACCAAAATTTTCTCAAGTTTATCTTTCCCCTTCCCAGTGATATATTTTCCTTGTAAATCATAAGTACACAGCTGAAACGTATATCATCATCAATACTACGGAAGCTCTTTACCCTATCTATGGTCTCCTCTGTGCAAAACAAAATAATAATGCAAAAAGGCATATTCTGTTTTGCTTTTATGCAACATATGAAGTAGAGCGGTGATGATGAAGATGATGATGACAGTGAACGTGACATGCTCAATATAAATTGATACATTAGCTTGTGTACATACGGGGTATATATAAGACAATGCGATCTACTTTCGAGTGGCTCTTTGCCTTTCATCTCTTGTTTTTGGTGATATGGTGTGGATGGATGATGAGAGTTGAGACTCTTTTCTCTCGGTTGAGAGCAAAAAGGACATATTTTCATTTCCCTTTTCGCCAGCGACCCGTGCCATCTTCTACCAACCTCATCCTCTCAAGAAGAAGGAGCGGAAATAATCCGCAACTTTCTTAAGACGGTATCATTTTAACACAAACAACAACACGATGGGGCCTAGTAATTTGTAATTATTCTCTGTACATTCTAAAATTTGCTTTTGTTGTGCATATAATTCATCCACTGGACTACTATACCGAGGCCATTTGCATTTCAATCCTGTCACAATAAATTTTAACTTTGCGGAGCAACTTTTAAATCTATGGTGAAGGATGGGAAAAGGCTGGGATTGAGGTTGAGTCAATATACATAAATACATTTAAATTACATATATTGTTTTCCTCCTGTGTAAATAACTGGAAGCCCATGGGACGCAAACATGATCAAAAGGGTTGTTTTTATTTATTCTAATGAGTCCAGTTCAAACTACAATCGGAACAAATGAACATTTATCATAAAAGTGATACCATCTGAAAGTAGGAAAGTATGATAGTCATTTGGTCACAGTAAAATAACATCCTTTCTAAAAAACTGTTCCCATTTTACAAGGCGCATGGTCAATTGACGTTGTGTCCCATATGAAGACGTTATGTAGAAAACTAGAAAAACCTGAACGACTAAACTGACAGCTACAATCCAGTATTTCTTCTTAAATTATCCTAAACTACCCGAAGCAGGATAATACCTACGTAATGAAATAAAAAAGCGCGTACAATAATATTCATTATCCTTGCTCGCCACCTAGTCACACCTAGATTAATTGGGATCCTCTCATTAAATTACGTAGCTCAAGTTACCAAGTCATTTCTACCTGACATCATCAACTTCCAAGAAATAAATGACCATAAGTCTGTAAAAATATACCAAGCCACACTATCTAGATATGTATGTAGTTTATTCCTTGTGGTAATCGAAAGTTCTGTCTTATTTGATCTTGGTCTTGTTTTACAGACAAAAAATCTAGTTTGAAGTCTGTGCCCAGATTTCCCATCTTATTAATCTCATTTAAGTAAGCGAACTAAAATCTAACTCGAAGCCGCAGGTATACAGCACATACATACCTACGCACACGGACCCGTAAATAAATCTCAGTTTACTCATTAGCTCCTCTCTCTCTCTTCTCTAGTAGCTCATATAATGGAAACGTGTTTGACTAAAGGAGACCACAAAATTGAGAAATCTTAATTAAAAACTGCGGGGAAAACAGCTCTAAAAATTCTGTGCACTTCTTCAACTCACTTACTGCACCACACCAGCATATTTATATTCCTATATAAGTTAAATACCATCCGCATCATCTCTCAGCATGAGAATTATTTTTACGCGAGTGAGCATTCTTTTGAATATGCATAAGAAAAGAAATGAATATTTTCTAGGCAAAACCTCAAGTTTCACTATTTTCTAAAAGCTCTTGTTTGTTGTCCTACTAACTACTAAAGTAAAACCCCAGTCCACTTGGTCTTTTCCCACTTTTTATAGCTTCAGGTTGATATGCATTCTGATTACAAAATGCTTCATCAGAAAACGAACAAGTCAGCAGTAGTCAAAAAAGGACAGTAAGAGTTGCA
>JAHZNG010003735.1:0-10814 GCA_027744375.1 Orchesellides sinensis | reverse complement strand
AACAAAAGAGGATTACACATATGCTGTAATTGGCCATCGCGGAGCTGGTATGGATTCCCCGGAGAATTCCCTTGCAGCGATAAGGAAGTGTGCCGACAGTGGTTGTAGAATGGTGGAGTTTGATGTTTCCCTTACAAAAGACTTTGTTCCTGTATTATTTCATGATGATAATCTGCACAGGATCACAGGGTTAGATCGCTGTATTTCAGATGTCAATTGGGAGGAGTTGAAAAGCATAGACATTTCTGAGGGGTTTCAAGGAGAGAAAGTTCCGACTTTGGAGGAAGCTGTGCAAACTTGCTTAGAGTTGGGTCTCAAGTTTATTATTGACATTAAAGATGAAGACGAAAGGGTTAATTTTATGAAAATATAGTAAAATTCAAGTCAATAAACATTTATAACCTATTTTTATACTTGTTTTAATTGCTTTACACAGCTTATTGATGCAATCGTACAAATTTTCCAGCGCTATAACCAAGCCTACTCACAAGGAGTTGTATCATCCTTCTACTTCCGAGCAATTTACAAGGTTTGCGAATGTTCAATTAAGTAAAATATGATAAATGAAATCAGCTTATTACTTGTATAACAAGTACTTGTATTAAAATATTTTGACTGTTTTCTTTTCAGATTCGAGCACGGGACTCCAACATTGTTGGCTGCATGGCTTGGAGACCTTTGTTCTTAGCACTGCCCCCAGTCATAGGAAGTGGGGATAGTTACATCACTAAACTACAAAAAAAGCTACTGGTGCTCGCTATGTATACTCTAAACGATTTCGCCATGAAATACTTGTACCCTTGGATTATCGGATTGTCAGCAGTACTTGTTCACAAGGATGCTTTAAACATGTACAAAAATAAACAGATTTAAATGCACTTTATGTAATTATGGGGCGTATATATATTTGTAATGTATTTCTATGAATTTAGGGAACTCGTAAATCAACTGAGAAAGAAAGGACTGAGGATTTTTGCCTGGTCAGTAAACTGCCCCGTGGAAAAACAATATCTTATGAATAAGCTACAAGTTGGCTACCTCACAGACACGTTGGTTTCTGAAAAACTCTGCTTTGCAAGATCAGAAGATTAAAAAGGTTCAATTCACTAACTGAGAGTAGTGTTTACAGTTTGTTCTCATTCCCAGTAATTAAATTAGGAGAAAGATTATGAATGATAAATGAAGTAAGTAAGTAAGAAGTATGTAAGTTGAGATTTGAAACCATGTCTTATGTTAGTTTATTTTCGTTATTGAAATTTTACAAAAAACTTTCACATCCACACAATTTAGACAAGTAATGTAATAAAATATTTTTTTTTAAACTGAGCAACTTCTCTTTAAAAGTCTCTATGTAACTTTCGTTGATTACAACTTCCAATAAGTACAAGCCAAAATATAACAAAATCTATTAAGACATTAAAATTATGTTATATCATATTGGCTGCGACATTCCTTTGAAATTGATAAAACTCTTCCAAAATTGTATCACCAAATTCTTTGGCATCTTGCTGAGATTCAAAGATACAAGCATCTGCGATAAAGCCTATCTTGAATATTTCATTGTAACTGTAGGATAAAGATGCAAAGCCTAAAGAATCAAAGTTTATTTGATTACGATTATTATTACAATTCGATCGAATTAAACATGAACATAACTATCAGTAGTAAAATGCAAATTACAAACGAATTTGAGGACTGTGCCACCAACTGTAGCGTCAACAATAGGAAAACCACAGAAATAGCCAACATCAACAGGACCAGGAACACAGGAGTGTCCCAGCGTGATACTAACTGGCGAGTTATCAGGTTTTGGCATCAAACATTTTGGAAGACTTCCCAAAAATTTCATGCAAAACATTAATGCCTCTGGAAATCCAAACATGTACGATAACCGGAAACGGTTAATTTTCTTCTGAACTTGGCGAAGCAATTTGAATCTGTCGCCTTCCAGCTTACATGAAATTACTGCTCCTGAGCTGTAAATTTCAAAATAATTCCAAACAAATGAATGAACAGCAACAAATATTTATGTGTTTTATGGACAAATAAAAACCTGATAAAGCAATCTTTTTACAAGTGGTTTCGCAATTTTTCGGGATGATTCGGAATAGGAATTGGGAAGCCAATGTGAATTGTTTTCTGGTGGATACCCCTCTTATTCATAAACTTCTTTACTGCCCCAGCAATTAACGTAGTAATAAGAGCACTCATGGTCACATTCAAATGATTCTTGACTTTCTTCAGCTCTTCAAGACTAACAGGTTCACACTCGTGGAATCGGACTATCCCTTTAAAATGTTTTCGTGAAGTTTGAGTTAGCTCATTGTCATCATTACTAAAAAGTTGTCCAGTAAGATCATACGGTATCACCAACCATGCGAGTAAGGGTTTAACCAGGTATTTTAGCCACCATTGAGGCTCCTCCCGTTTCAAGGCTTTTTGCTGTCCAGCTATCTCCAAAGGACCGTTATCCGCAAGTTTTCCAAAAACATTCATCAGCGAGAAACCATCAAACATGCAATGATGAAGTCTAAGTATGATTGCAGACATAACTGCTGGATTCATCTCGTTCTCAAAGTTTTTCACAACAATAACTTCCCAAGGACTTTTATTATAATCAAAAGGTGTCATTGCAAACCTAGCTATCGCTTCTCTAATCTCCGTCAAAGTCACAGGCTTGTTTGGCTCTGAGTTGTACAAGTACCGAACATGGTCATCCACCTTGAAGTCCTCACAGTTTTTCCAAAAGGCGAATCCAAACTTAATAATTATTCTCTGAGTCAATTCTGGATAAAGCAGGTCACCCTGCAAAGTTTTATTGGTTTGAATCAATTGTGTTAAAGCGTTAATGATGTGGTCCTTGTTAACCCTTCCTGCTATATGAAGGGCAATGTTGGCACTGTAACAGTTGTCATACACGTCGTGCAACGCAAAGATGGAACCAATTGGGGAAACCATTTTCCCCAGTGTTGGGTCAAGGCGTTTAGCGATTTTGGAAATGAGTAGGCGGCTCAGAGACAATGCACCGTAAGTCAGGAAGACTAATGGAGAAAAAACAATTAATGCAACGGTAAGGAACAAACGAAGTAAGATGTAAAGTACTGCTTTCACTGGATTCACAAAAGCTTCGAATTTGCGCGTCATTTTGGAAATAGGAAATAAAAGCTTCTCAAAACCTCAACACGCACAACTACTACTCGGACGAAAGTATGATTTTAGCTTTCCGCCGCGATTAACTGTATTGTTGGTTTAACAATATCATGAACAGCTATAGTTTTCTTAACGCTCTATTTTCAAGTCCGTGGTTGTGATTTATTTATACAATTATGTGAATATTTATAGTACAACAAAGCATGGATTTTTTGTTTACGTGATCATTTGTTTCAATTATATTTAATCATTCTTACTTTTATAGTATTATAGTATGTCTGCAATGGGTTTAATCCATTTTCTTAAACTATGGATGATCTAGAAAATATAAAAATGATGTGCTTGTCCAGGGTTTTTCACACAATAGTATTTCTTTCTTCGATTTGTCCAATAATTGGAGAAATAATAAATCGAGATTAAAGCTCCTTTCCATGTTGTTGCATTTTTTATGCATGGTCAATAGAATAAAAATATATTTAGAAGAAATAAATTTGTTTTTAGAAGTTCACGCAGACTTGTTTTTTTCATTTGCCAATTTACAAATAGTGTGCATCTTAAAACAACTACCCTATTATTGTAATGTACGTTGTTGAGCAGGTCTGGGCGTAAACAAAACATTTTGTTTCCGATTTTCCATGATTGACTTTCGTCGTAGGTTATTGTTAGCCATTAAAGAGTATTATAGTATTTAGAAAAACAACTACCACAAATATTTACAATTTTAAACCAAGGTCACGCCAGAAAAATATAAATGTGGACATATGGATGATCAATGTAGTTTTCTGTATATAAAAAATAGACATCCTTTGTATAATGTAGCATGCATATATGCTTTAATTTACAGTTAGATTTGCAATTAGATTACGCTAAAGTTATCTCAAGTACAAATTTGTATCTCGCGCCAATTCTAATGAAAATCCCATTAACTTGAAACTGTACAGTAAAAATTACTAGTCATTTAAACTTAAAATGTGAAATTTCATTATCATAATAGCAAGATGACTACTTAAACAAATGTTTTATACAATATTCTCCGACATATCATATCCCTTTGAAATGCATGAAATACTTCAAAAACCGCATCACCAAACTCTAATGCATCTTGTGCACATGGAATGATGCTGGCATCCGCTGTAAAGCCAAACTTAAAAACGTCGTTGTAGCTGAAGCATACTACAGTCCCAAAATCGTTAAAGAATTTAAATAAAACGTAATTTCTTGTTCAATTAAAACTATTTTAACTTAAGTTTATATTTTATAAACTTACGCCCGGCTTTGCAAATTGCACCGGCAGCTGGGGCGTCAACGATAGGAAAGCCATAGAAATAATCAATATCAACAGGGCCAGGACATGGACAAACTGGAGAACCTTACATTTCCGGCAAAAAATTCCAACGGATCCTTGTTATCCAGAAAGAAGGACACCTTTAGAACTATATTTTAAAGCTTGTTATTACAATCGAAGGGGCATAACGCCCACTTTGTTCCAAAATGATTGCTGACTTTACTGCTAGATTCATCTCGTTCACAAAGTTTTTCACAACAATAACTTCCCAAGGGCTCCTATTTGAATTGAACCGTTCCGTTCCAAACCTAGCAATCGCATCCCTATGCAAATATGGATTCAAGAGTGGACACCATTTTGACCAAAGTTGAGTCAAACAAAATGTTTTGCAGCTTTGAAAATGAGTAGACGGTATGCGGTACAGGAACGACACACCGTAAGTTAGAAACATGGACAAACTGATCCTGTTGGGTCAATATCTGGAGAACCTTACATTTCCGCCAAAAAATTCCAACGGATCCTTGTTATCCAGAAGGACACCTTTAGAATAATATAAAGCTTGTTATTACAATCGAAGGGGCATAACACCCACTTTATTCCAAAATGATTGCTAACTTTACTGCTGGATTCATCTCGTTCACAAAGTTTTTCACAACAATAACTTCCCAAGGACTCCTATTTGAATTAAAAAGTGTCGTTCCAAACCTAGCAATCGCTTCCCTAATCTCTGCCAAAGTTACAGGTTTATCTGCCTCCGAGTTGCTAAAATAGCATCCATGGTCATCCACCTGAAAATGTTTATAATTTTTCCAAAAGGCGAAGCCATCTTATTACAATTTCCTTTGTCAACTCGGATAAAGTAAGTCTCCCAGTGGAGCTTTGTTGGCTTGGAACATTTGTGTCAAGGCTTGGATTAGATGATACTGGTAAATTTTTCCTGCAACGTGGAGAGCCACGTTTATATTATGAAAATTTGTGTAAACGCCGTGAGTCGCAAATATGGATTCAAGAGTGGACACCATTTTGACCAAAGTTGAGTCAAACAAAATGTTTTGCAGCTTTGAAAATGAGTAGACGGTATGCGGTACAGGAACGACACACCGTAAGTTAGAAACATGGACAAACTGATCCTGTTGGGTCAATATCTGGAGAACCTTACATTTCCGCCAAAAAATTCCAACGGATCCTTGTTATCCAGAAGGACACCTTTAGAATAATATAAAGCTTGTTATTTCAAACAAAATGTTTTGCAGCTTTGAAAATGAGTAGACGGTATGCGGTACAGGAACGACACACCGTAAGTTAGAAAAATCAATGGTGAAAGTATAATTAAAACAAAGGTTAAAATCAGACGTAGTAAAGTGAATATTAAGGCTTTCACCGGAATCATTAACGCATCTATTTGGCGCGCCATTCTAAGAGCTTGAGAATTGAGAATATAATTTGTTTTCAGAAATATTTTTAATGCAAACAAATAAAATGCGCGTTACACACTACTAGTCGTCTCTTTAAAATCGCAGTTGAATATTTTTGATTGCTAAATACGCCAGCGTGTACCGCTACCGCTACCGCTCTGCTGTAATTATTTGACCTTGCAATAAACTGCAGGATTATTGAAATGAAAAGTAGATGACTTTGTGTGTATTTCACATGTGAGCGAAACACCTTATCAAAACTTATAAACAGGTACATATATTCATTTTTGCTTTGCCATTTTGCCGAAATAGTCTAAATCAGTCATAGCGTGCATAACTTTATTAAAATGGTAATCATGTGTGGCATGGGTATCCTTAATAGTCCTCGTCTCGATCTGGTAATTGGTAAATCATTTATTCATGGAAATCTTAAATCTCATACGTTTTTTAGCATATTATTTTGATCTAGGGTACTTCACACGTTACAGGCTTTGTTTACTGCAACCTCGTAAAAGTTGTGAGCAAACACGAATGTCATTCAGGGGTTATCTTAGTGCGATTCAATCATTCAACTANCGTTTTTTGGCATATTATTTTGATCTAGGGTACTTCACACGTTACTGGCTTTGTTTACTGCAACCTCGTAAAAGTTGTGAGCAAACACGATTGTCATTCAGGGGTTATCTTAGTGCGATTCAATCATTCAACTAGCCGGAAATAAGTAGATGCAAGTGGAAAAATGCTGTACTAAATAGAGTTTTTGATTGCAATTTTAATACATCGTAAAATTAAGCTTTTGTTATTCAATTCATACTTCCCATTTAATTTTTTGACGACAGTGGTACCTTCATAAATGCTATCTTGTCATTTGTCATCCACATTTAATTCATATTGCTTCTACCAAATTCATGTATTCTTCCATCATGTAGGTAACAATCTCTTCAGCGTTTTTCCGAGTCGTGACGAGATTCTTCTCAATGAAAAGCGTCATTCTGAGATTGCCATTGTAAGTAATGGTGCTGAAGCAAAGCCCTTCATGCAAAATGTTTCAGTTATGAATAAATTCAAATAATGCGAGTTGCAAAATATGGTTTGTAATTTTGATTACTCTAAAATACAATATATAGTTATTACCTAAACTATCCGATGCCATTCCATGAGCAAAATTAGGCTCTATCAACTCACATCCTCCCAACCCCTTTAACGGTTCCACAGCACCAGGCATTGTAGAGTAAGAGCAGCTAAACAGACATTTCCGGGTGACGGCCCGGAAAGCGTGACTTGGAAGATTACTAATTCTTGTTATGAGAAACTGAAATGTTTTCATGAATGACGAGTATGTCAGCTTTTCCAAATTCCTTTGTATTATCTGAAGACGATCTTGTTGTCGTTGAGTATTTAAAGGTGTATCAATTGGAGCTAATAGACTAAATAAAAATAATGATTGCAAATATAAAATAAATAAAAAATGTAAAACTATTTCAGGTATTTCATTCTCTTACAAATCATTTCCAAGCTCAGAATTTCGCTCAAGAGAAGGAAATGGAATGCCAACTGTCATGAATTCCGGAATGGCTTGAGGATTTTGTTTTCTCAAATATTTTCTTATGCCACCACAAATAATCCCAGTTAAAACCGTGGTGAAGGCGACTTGAAACCTGTTTCGAATTTGCTTGATGGATTTAACTGATATAAGTGGACTTTCAACAATGTAATACGTCTTAGAATTTTCATGTGCTGGATAATGAAGTGTGTGAAAGTCTTCGCTCATCCGAACAATCCGATTTCCTAACTCATACGGTCCCACAATAAGACTTTTTACGTTCACCAATAATTTCTGGAAAGGAGAAACTCGCTTACTTACGAAATTAGGCTCGTAGTTAGTTTCAAATAAACATGTAACGAGTTTTTGGAAACCGTAACCATCCGCTAATGCGTGATGTATTCTAAAGAAGATGAGCCAATTTGGAGGATTGTGCAAGCAGCTTACGTCATTGTCATCTTGATAATTCTCAATGATTATGATTTCCCATGGGCTCCTATCCTTCGGATATGGTTTAACCATCAGTTCTTCCCAGATTTGCATTACTCTATTGTAGGTGATAGCGCTTCCACCGACAGATTCATTGTGCCTATAAACAGAAATGTGGTTGCGAATGTCAAAGTGACGATCCCACTTTAGAAATGTGTAACCAAAATATCTCGTAAAGGTCTGCTGCAGTTGAGGATATAACAAAGAAAATATTTTGCTGTTATGAGGATCCTTCTGTTTCAGGAGCACACGTTTAAGAAATGTCTGCTGAAATTGAGGAACACTGGGTGGCTTGCCTTTAATTCTTAAAAGGGAAACTATGGAGGACAAAGATTTCTTATGGTATTGGTCAAAGTCCCGGTGAAATAAGGCGGAGAGTCCGGTGACAACGTTAGTAACGTCTTCATCGTAAAATTTAACAAGCACAGTGATGACCTTTCTATAAATTAAGAATGGTATTGTAATAATGTAAATGTGAAAAAGAACAATATAAGCAATTATTGCAAATGATACTTCTTTGATAAGACCACAACAGTACGTAATGAATTTATACATTTTTTCAGAAATAAATCAAACTATTCTCTGATCTGGATGTTTCACAAAATTATCGCGTCCGTTATCAAACAATTTACTATCATATTTCAAGTGTATGATCCAATTTATATTTCAAATTTAATATCTACATATAATCAAATAAAGTTACGTAGCATTACTTGCAGCCCTCCAGCTTCACAAAGAGAGATTATTTGTGCTAATTTGAAGCATAAAAGCCTCCTTCAAGAAATAGTACAGGATGAGTTTTTGACATTTGCATGCTATCCATAGAGTTGCGAAGTTATGTAGAAATATCCATTTAGGCAGTTTTGTAAATAATTTTTCGCCTTAAACTCAACTGCTTCATTTTACTGCCATGTGTGTTCACTATTCGTGTTACTAATTCATTATCATAATTGAAACATAAGTTTTTTAAGGGGGCAGGAAACTTTGTGGGAATTGGCACATTGCATGCTACCCTCCTTGAGAAAGAAGCTAATAGCACTATCAGTAGAACTGATTAATACAATAGGATTTTGATGCACATAAAACCTAGTACGTTATACATTGAACAATCTTTACTACATAAAATACACTCAATAAAAAACCCACATATAATTTACAACTTATTTGCAAATTAAAAAAGTTGATAGCTATAAGTTCGATTAGACAATAAAAATAGTTGAAAGAATCACTTTCTAGATTGCGCCAGTATCTAATGTCCACTATAACTATCACGCACTGAAAGTGTTGTCCGTCCAACGGTTTGCAGCAGCAGTGAAAGTCTAACAAATTGTAATACGAAAAATATATCTAAACTTATGTATAACTATGAAGCTTTACAATTATCACATATTTTGCGCCAAGTCTTCTGTAATCTCTCTCTTAATGCTAATAAGCAATTACATCTATGTCCTCCTTTTCCTGTTTAATAACATCAGGATCACTTTCTCTATACTGGTCCACCAATTTGGCCAACTTATCTCGCTCTGCTTGCAACTCCACTGACTGCTTCAGAAGCTGGTCCCTTTCCTCCGTGTCCTCTCTGTCTAGCTAGATCAGGGTACGAAATCAGCAGAAATTAAAATTCAACCAGCCATTTCCAACTGTTCAACAGATATAGCATTCGAAAACTAGAATACCTTTGCTCGTTTAGCTTCCCGAACTACACTATCTTTCTGATTGCGTAACTCTTCTAGTTTACTCTCAAGCTCACTAATTTTCCGTTTCCTAGTCTGAGTCGCCTTACTAAAATAATTAACACAAAGACACAAGATCATAAGTAAATCATCAACACAAACATGTACAGACAGAACAAACTAATGTTTTCTGATTTTTTGAGTACCTTGGAAAGGCCCAGAAATAAACGGAAGTGCCAATCTTCTCAGAATCTACGTATCCATCATCCACCAGCATCTGCACCACTTCCTTCACAGACTGAGAAACCACACCTTTCTCAGCGGGCCCTAGTTTTTCCAGCTCCTGAAGAGGATCAAACACCATTTGTTCAAATTACTTTTTAAATGTAAACAAAAAATTCACAGGGAAAACCAGGATTAGCATTAAATTAATAAATAGTTGTATACCTTTAATTGAAACACATCCTTCTTTTCATAAAACAGATCCAACATTCGCTTCCTCTTCTCCTCCGCAGTTACTCCTTTTCTTTTTGACATCTTTGGTTGATTCCAATCACATCACACAACTTTCCTTACCTGGAACATATCAATAAAAATTACTTCTGTTAGTACGTTTTGTTGTCTTCCAACAAACACTCCAAAACGTAAAAATAACTTTCACAAACTTAACTTAAAACATTAAAAACAAAACATTTAATTTTCAATGAAAAATAGACCACCCTGAAAAAAGTCTTTGTTGACAAACATGAGATTCACTGTGTATGCTTTGCTGAATATGCGCTGTCTTCCCTTCCCGCATCAAAATCCTTATGGATATATGGATATTCACATTTTTCACATGGGCAAACTCGGCTCAATACTGAATTCTGTATAAAATGTTCACTTTGTTGTGTTGTATGTGGACATGTGGATATGGATAAAAATATCTGATCTGCTATCATTTATAGGTACGTATATGGGGATACGGTACAAAAATATGGCAATGGAATGAGCATACTATAGGTTCGATGAAAAGGACATTTTTATCGTTTGCAATTTGTAAATGCCCACAATATTAGCATAGCGTACTCAACAAACAAAGTCAAAATGGTACAGAATTTATCTTTATGAGATACCAGGTTCTAGTCTAGAACTTAAGAATTTAGAACTTTAAAGTTAAACTATGAACTACTGATTAAATGTAAATACTGTATTAAGTGATCAATAATTTGAAAGAAGTTTGCTTGCATATTTTTGAACCACAAATGGTGCATTCTGCA
>JAHZNG010003734.1:0-14765 GCA_027744375.1 Orchesellides sinensis | reverse complement strand
AAAACCTACTCTAACTCTATGATGACGTACATTTTTGTCCAAAATAAAATTCTTGCGGAAGCTGTTTACATTTAAATATAGCATTAATACCTTTAAACAACAATTGTTTAAAAATGAATATGTCACGCAAGTTACTGTAGTAAAGGAACAAAAACAACAACACTTTAAAGTTATGTATACGTGCTTACGACATTTGTATATGTATAAATATATCATACTCATACTTAGTCATACAAAAAACTAGATATCACTGTACATCCTTACCTACTATTCACTTATTTATTGAAGATGACACAATCTAAAACAACAACGACGCGACGTATGCATTTGCTAAAAGGTTTTAACGTCCAAAGTGTCAATCTCATTATCCCTCGGCAATCTCCATAGCCAGTTTACTCATATGTACATGATTGTTTCCTAACAGTTAACTTTGTGACGGTGAATCAAGTAGGAGCCAAAGTGCTTTACTGAAGATTCCGCAAGTGTTAGACCATGATTGCATTATTATCATTATGAGCACTCTGACAGCAGTCTTGAAGACCTTCTTAGATGAATTTCCTAACAGCTACTTGGTTTCTAGGAATAAGACTTCTAGCTTTTCAGCTCTCTCATAAACTCACTATTAATGTTTCTCTCCGACTTGAGTTACTTTCTCCATGATAAGTACTTTCTATCTTGGTGTAGAAAATCGAAGAGAGAGTTCACAAATAGGAGAAGGAAATTACGTATTAAGGTTTCCAGAAGTCGGTAGTTGATCATAAAGTAAAAATAAAATATAGTATAGTATTATATGGTTTTATGGCATGACGAAGTCTAAGCTTCATAGCAAACTAATGGCCAACAACAATTATACAGTTAATACGTAGCTTCAAGGAGTCTTGTAGCAGCTTGATACGTATAGTACACCATAACCTACAGAGGGATTGCTAGAAGCAAATTTACCCAGCGGATTATTGTACGATGTTCCGCTAGCACAAGGAGAAAGTCCCCTGGAGCAATCATTACTCCAAATGGAGAATTTGTGAGATGAAAACAATTCTTGTTTTAGTTTGTACATTTTAACATTATAATTAGCATGAAATAACTATATACAGCCTGCCCAGAACATACAAAACATAAGTGCTTTTACCACTTACCATTGATGTTACTACTAAAAGTATTGTAGTAACATTCTCTTGAGTATGTTTTCTATTTTAATAACGATGCTAGATAGTTTCCGAATGTACATACATGTAGGTGTTTTCATTCTGCTCAGACGCCACCACTTTACTTATCTTGTTCAATGTAAATGTCATGTATGTACCTTATAACTTATGTATTTTTAAATATATACACAAATCCTCTCTGGTTTGTAAGAGTAAAATGTGTTTGTATGTAATATCCTGTGCACGATATCGCTAGCTCCAATTCAACATCCTCTTTACTCTCTTTTTGTACTCTGCTAGAATTATGAATTTAGCTATGATGTAACGCAACTTCAAGAGGCACATCCCATTCATGCACTAAATGTATAGACTTCACCTTCTGTTTTTATACATAAGAAAGCATAAGCTTTTATCCCTTGTATACCATTATTTGTATAAACTGTCTATAAAGCACGCTCCGATTCATCCTTTCAACATCAACTATACATTGCATCGCAAACTATGGCTGAAATGCACATTCCCACCTATGCATGTACTTGTACTATGTGTCTACTACGACAACGGATGGAATGAATCGTAGTATACTTCCTCCAAGCCTTTCTTGTGAGAGTTTTCTTTCTCCAGCCAGGCAAGCTTTCTCCAAATATGTATTCCAAGCAGGCTTTTCTCTCCTCTCGGCAGCATTTCGACTAATATTCGGTTTGCATTTAGCTTCCTACGCATTCCACATTCCCTACTATCCCCTCGTTCCTAACAGAGAGCCAGCAACAGCAAAACTCATCTAATCTTGCTCACAGTCACTCAACCTACTTACTTCTTGCATTTTTACTTGTGCAGAAAGAGAACTGCTGAAAAAACACCGTTTTCTCCTTCCTGCTTTTCCTCTTTCCGTTCCATTCATTCTTCCGCTGACTTGCTAGGTTGACACGGAACTGGACGAGCTCCTTTGGGAAGCTCTCATTTCTTGTTCTTATAAGTAAAACTGCCCATTCCCTTGAATTTATACCCTTTACTCTTGGCTGAACTTTGCTGGTTAATAAAACACGAAGAAAGAAAGAAAAAAAAACGACTTAAACTTGTTAGTTGTAATTCTGATCTTGTTTGATATCTCAACCAAACTGCAGTTTAGTATTCCCTCAGTGGTGTTCCTTGTGATTTATAAACAGCAGTGTTTCAGTTCTGAATTTTGAATTTTTTTGTTATTTAATCAAAGTCTTCTAATATTTTATCCACATTTTATATGGATATAAGAATCCTAAAGGTATCATTAAGCTGAATTCTCACATCATACTCAAAGCCTGCTTTCACTACCTATAGTTTATTCTCCCCAGTAAAAGCAAATATAAAGAGCACTTCAGAAAATAACAGTAATTACGGAAGAAGAAACAACCCATGTGTGTATGTATATACATACCTCACACATGCCCTCCCAGTTAACATACAACTTGTAGTTTCCTATTCCTAGTATGTAACCAAGTTATAGATTTATATTTAGAACAAAGTCACCACACGCGATTCTTTCCACCATCCCACTACTACTCTTTCCTGTGTTCTTAAACTCCATATGTCAGTGGATGTGTATGGATTAAAACACATTGTTTATTTACGCTTATTGCATTGTTATTTGGTCTACTAGGATTAAACTTGCATGTTTAGCGAGGGAAAACCATCATTCTACTTGGTTGTTTTGAAAGATATTTGGACTAAACACGTCAACAGGAATTAAGAGACTAATATAGTTTATATTCACCATTGAAATCTTTTACCATCTTTTATAAACATAATAACGTAATAAGTACAATGAACACGTATTTGGTTTATGTTCAAATTAACAAAACAAAGGATTACAACCTTTCAGCATGATGATTAGCAAAGAATCTTCAGAGGAAAATAAGTAATAATAATGCAAGTGCGCTACAAGTTTGCTAATCCCAGATTAGTGGAAGAGTGAAAGGCCTTAACAAAAGGAGAAGTGATAACCCTCGTGAAAGGTACGTCTCAACAACTTTATTATGTGTGGGTATAAGAACTCATAAATGCATGATTAGGCGCACTGGTCATAAAATGAGAAAGATGGTAATGAGTTAAGTAAAATTTGAAACCTCCAGGCGAAACATCCTGTTTTGCAAATAAGAATATACATAAGTACCTACATATTATATTAAAATAAGAAGGGAAAGCATGATGGGCAGGGTTCCATTGTTTTGTTTGTTTGTAGTGAAACATAGGAATATGTAATAATTATAATTTAATCGTTGCACACAAGAGCATTTCGTAGAATTAACGAGAAATATAAAGTACACTTAGGTATGCAAATTAATAGATTCTCGTACACATACCAACATACCTACTTGTGCAACACATGGGCAAAATAGCTTATGCGATTTATGCCGACTAATAACAGAGATGATGGTGAAATGACAGACGTCATGTTACCAAAACGAATCCTAGTCGTATGAACTAAATGTATTTGCATGAAAGCCTGCCCGGTTCATAGTACAGTCATTTTTATCCATAATTTTATGGAAAATGCAATGCAATACATAACAAAACTTAATTAAACAACATTTGCTCACCGAAATATAATTTATTTTCTTAAACGTACAGGACTTTCAGGATTAAAACCAGAAAGCCAGCCGTAACCACTGTCATTTATTACTCGTTACATTAGCATCTTCCATCAATCCAATTTTAACCAAGACCAGAACAAACTCTAAAGTATTTACTTCCTTGTGTTTTGCGTGGAGCAAGGGTATGGCAATATCGGATAAAGAGTTAAAACCTCTTTTAGAGAAAAGTTCCACTAATCAGCAACAACAGAGTAATCAACAGCAAAATAATCAGAAGAATAACAGTATGAAGAATAAAGGAAAAACCAGCTCAAAGCCTAAACTCTTTAGCGTCTCAGAAACTTCTACCGAGGCAGACTCAACGTCAAAGGAAGAGCGTCGTGGGCAGTGTTTTGAAAAGGATGTAGACGAAAGCGAAACACAAAAGATGAAGCAAAAGAATCCTGGCCAGACGACTTTGAGTCCACATCCCCCACATCACCAACAAGCGTCTGCTGGCGAGTCACAAGAAGATGTAGGGAAAGCGACAATTCAACCGTTTGGGGTGAAGAGCTACCTCCATCATTTTTATGAAAGTGTCAGTCAGACGCAGACGCCTCAGGTGAGCTTGTCTCCTTTTTATTTGTTTGTCAATCGGAACGAAGCCTTATTAGTATCATATCATAACTTTTATGAAGATAATAAGCTGTCACGTCGGGCCTTCGACTGTCAAAGGTCTGGTCTACTACTACGTAATGTGTGTTCTGCACAAATTCAATACGAAAATTTGACAAAAATTAGAGCAGGGTTGTAACAGTTGTATTGAATTTCAAAGACGTCAAATGTAATCCCTGTCCCTGGATAAATCATCTCAGAAGCCTAATTACCCGTAACTTAATTTTCCTGATGCCTCAACACAATGGAACTGGGCAGAAAAACTTCTGATAATAGCTTACCTTCATTAGTATTCATTGTTGCATAACGTAAGTTACTTCACTGCCAACTTAATCCTATCAATCAATGCAGACTATGTAAGTACTGAAAAGTCTCTGGCTACGTAAATCTTTTGTGGTATTAATTTTATACTTTATAGACAGTTATTTTTATCGAATTCGATTATAAAAATATGCAAATATTTAAGAGATACATAAGCAAACAGAATAATATATATGCAAATTTTTGAGTCTATAAATGCAAACAAGGCTAGTAATTACTTACATGCTGCAAAATACAGCCATTTCAAGTTATTAAATAACCTTGTAGTCTTTAAGGCTGACTGTTTACAAGAAACTTTGTCAATGAAATTAAAAATAAATCATCATATGTATATATATATTCCTCTCTCTAAGCCTGTTAACACTGCATGGCTTCTATCATTTTTCCGGTAATAATAATAATGCGCATTATCTTCCAATGTTCAACGCCCACTCTTTTACAAATTTGATTTTAGAAACATAAAAGCCTAGGCTGTACCTGGAATTAAATTTTTAAACTGTCTAGATTGATTTAAGAAATTCATAGGAAATCCGACAAAATTGTCTAAAAATAGATTTTTCGATTCATCTTCAGTTGCCTTCTTACGTATCTGTAACAATGTACATAAAACTAATAATAGTGCTCTGATTCAAGGGCTTCAGATTTTAATCAGCACACTAATGTAATGTATGTACATATTCTTCAAATATGCCTGCATATAACAGCCTATGTTCTATACTCTCAGTATGTAACCAAGATAATAAAAGTCCGCCGATCGATAACGTTTGTTGGTTCCATCCAGATCAGATTCCTTTTACATATTCCGAATTAGAAAGGCATTAGATCGAATTAATCTCCTGCCCAGGTTTCTCTGGTAGTATCTTATCCGTAACAGTTTGACTTGGCGTTGAAGTAATGTGAATTGGTTTGGCATCTGTCCTTTTCGCCTACACGCAGTACGTGCAGCTTTTGTGCTTTTTAAAAAGCCACACTAGTTTTTGCTTACGAAAAATAAAGATATGAGCTCGTATATCTACAGATTGTAAATATACTGCAACAGGAAGTCATTGGATTAGTTTGACTATTTTAGGTCAACACGTCATCATCTTATTGATTCACTATGCAGGTATTGTATTACAAAACAGCTTCCGCTTTTCACCAGGTACACAACAAACCACCATCTTCAAACTGCTATCAGTAATCCAAAGTAAAATGTTACTTGTTAAATAACATCGGAAATAACATCATATGAAATAACATCGGATTTGATCAAAAGTACATACATTTAATCGATCTGTAGGAGAAAGTGTGAGTGAAAGAGAATATTATAGTTTCACGCATCAATGCTCACTATACAAATAGGAGATTGGAACTACATACTTACGCGAATAGAGTGGGAATTTCATTACTAAATTCTACCGCAGTATAAAAAGCCTCAAACTGAACCATTACCCCGCAATGCGTGACTTGGTCTCTTCTGGTTATTAAATGCAGGGAAGTTGTTTTGGAAGGATGCTGTGAAATAAGGTGGGATCGTAGATGATGATGTACAAAGACACTACTAGCTCATTCCATCATGATTAAATGGAATTTTAAATTGTTTACGACTGAAAGACGATTGCAAACGGAATAGAATATTATGCTGGTGTGTTTTGTTACACGTAAAATCTTTTCAGCAAAACAACAACAACATGGTCTTCTCAGAAAGTAATTTACTAAAATGAAACGGCAGTCTTTTAGGTTTTCCACTGTAGTTGAATATGAAACAGGATGATTTATTTTCGGTTCGGTGAGTACTGTGTAGCTTTTAAACTGAAGAAATTGCGGTTTCTGTGTTACCACTGTCTGTAGGTGTATGAATGCAGGCTTCTAGTCTGCTAGGCTAATCGGATTCCTAATGCACAATAGTTCTTTTGTATGTTCAAACATATATTGCCTAATTTCCAGGTAAAGTGATCTAAATATCCATACAATTACTGCATTGTAGCTGTCTGGCTGGATCACTTGCGACCCACGCAGAAACTAAACTTTGGAAACCATGAACCCTTATAACATAACAAGTGCTCTCCGTGTTTATTAAAAGGATTGCAATTGTCCTTTTTATAGAAAGAGACTAGAGAAATGCCAAATGCGCATAATAAAATCGAAACAAATAACCGAAAAGTTTTATACGGTCTTCGTCGTCTTTGGCTTGGAGTAGTTCTAAAGGTTCTCAATTGGTTTCTCGAGAAGCAGTTTAGTATAGAAGAGCCTACTTTAATTTGATGTACTACATATTAATATTATACATATGGGCAAATGTAAGATTTGTCGGTCTAGTTTCAATTACAGTGTTTGTGAATGTATTTTGAAAGTAGCCCACTACTTTTATAATTTATTTTTCCGTTTAGAATTATAAGCGTACTAGACTCATTCTAACGTTATCAATTATGGAAGTGGGCCCTTTAGCAATCCGTTTCTCCCTGTCTTTTCCACGCATCCCCTGTTTCTGTTGAAATACTATTGCCAGTTTTGCCCTTAGTCATTACTCATTACATGAGATGAGGATGAAAGCTCTCATGCACTGGAGAGAGAGAGTAAATGGAACTTTGCACAGCATACATATCATACTGACATTATATGGTGTGTAGGTAGACAGAATAAGTAACTACATTCATAAACCTGTTTACATTCAGTCTAATCGACTCACTTATGTTTTAATAAAAAGTGAAAAGCTTCTTATTAACCATAGTACATAAATGTAGACACATAGAGACTTTCACTTACATTCCTATGGCTTGGCAGAAAGGCATGTACATTAGTACCAAAATGACTAAGACAAAACTATATACCTATACATTCTTCTTATGCGCAAGCATGTAGCAGCTTTTCTTTGTCCAGCGATCCGTATTAACTTGTACTGTGATCCTCACAAATGCATGTGGGCGGACAAAGTTTTTCCGTTCTCACTGCCAAGAAAAAATATCCAGCTTAGATTTTACGTGATATTAAATATTGCAATATAGTAGTATGTGCATGAATTATAGTCGGGGAAAACCGGGATCTAAAGAGTCTAAAAAAGTCAAAGTACTTTTAAGGCGAGTTTAGNATACACCTTTATACATATTACAATTTGTTACATTATTAAAAATGTATTCGTTTTAGCATTGTTCTTTATGCTCTTTTCCTTTTTGTCATTCTTTATGACATGATCCTGACATGACACGTAATGCCGTCATCATGAGGGATGTAAAATAAAATCTTTGGAACAAAAAACAGTCTATCACGTTTTTTGTTTTCCCTTTTCTTCGTTACTTCACTTTTTCATGGCAGAGGATTGAGGTTGAAAACTGATACCTTTATAACCTAAATTCATGTTTCTGTTTTTGTGCAAGGGCAAATTTAGCTTTTACTCAGCATTAGCATTCATAAGGCTTAAAGTAAAATTATACGTTAGAATACTATTATTTTATCCCACTTGTTCCTGCCTGTAACAAACAGAAAACATACATAGGTATACATACACTTAAACTATTCCAAATTAAATTCTATGGTTTAAATAGAAATTCCCTTGTATCATTTAAGTAAAAGGTATGACTGAAAATTAAAGGAATCCACCTTCTGAAATAACATTATTCGACAAAAGTTCTTTCCATTTTTAGTTTTATTGATTCTGTCAAGCAGGATGAGGTGACGCTGTAATTCTGTCTAGCCTGTAATTTGAAGGTGACATACAAAAATAATTGCAATGTGATAGTGATATAATTTGTATTAGGAAATGCATATGTACGTATTTGTCGAAATTCCCACACAAATGGGGAAACTGAAAGGTTTAGGTAGTATATTAAAAATATTCATGCTGGAAATATCAAGTTTGATCGAAATGAAAGTATATGAGTATAACATAATATGACATATGGTTTTAATCAAATGTATTTTTTATTTTAGGATGAAAACTACCAGTATCTCATCCACCCCAAAGGAAGTAATTGCGGAGCCATTTGGTTCAAGATTGGCCTAATAATAGGAGCAACTCTGTTTTTATTGGGAGCAGTGGCAATTGTCATTGGGTACGCCATTCCAAAGCAAAGAGTGATAATGGGTATATCGGAAAATATAGAAATTATAGACAATGACGCTCGTCGGTTTAATGAGAACCTGGATCGTTGCAAGCTAATCGGACTAGCTGGATTTTGTTCTGGTGGATTAATTCTGGTGATTTCTCTCCTCGCTCCAACTTTCACCTCAACGTATTGGGAAGACGACCCCGCAACTGAACCCTTTCGTGTCTCACTTAGCTCGCATATTTTAGGAACTGTGGTTCCTGCATCTTTGGACTCAGCGTCAGAACCAAATCAAAGCCCTATTCCAGTAACGGAAAAAATCAAGTGTATTCAGCCTGTGTGGACTGACTAAAACTTGTTTTGTTTTTACTACAATGCAATGAGTATAAAAGCAACTGAATATGTTTTCCTCGAAAGTGTATTAATAGAAAATGATAATAGAAAAGATACAGTAATAAAAATCATATACAAAAATTATGCTATAACCGAAAATATATCAATCCAATAAACGTACTATTAAACAGGAAAGTTATACTAATAAATAATCCAGGACTAATATAACTATTACATACTCGTAAAGATTACGATTTTATGTGTACATACAGCCACTTTGGTGTTACTAAAAAAAGTTAAAATAAATGGATTTTGTCGATATATTTGGTAGTAAATGGAGAATCTTGTTTTTTAATCATATTTCTTACATTATCTCAATGCAACAGCAATATTTTGAATTCGCTTCCTTTCACATTGATCTTTGATTTTCGAATTTGCATCTCTTAGTTTAATGCTATCGATACCTACAGTCTAATACCAACAGGGACTGATCGGTATAAAGGTAAGAGGATTGCATGGTTTTTCGATTAAATTATTCGATCGCTCGTTGACTTCATAACTAACTTCATAACTTTCTAAAGTTCCAATCGCTATAACCTCTGGAGAGTGGTTTACGCACAGTTAGTGGTAGTTGTAGATTTGGTTTCTTATTCCCAATTTTTCTGTAGTAGTAGTGTTGTTGAGTATGCAAAATATTGTTTGTTTAAAACATTTTCTCTAAAGTATCTAATACGAAGCAATGCACAATCCTGTTCTTACATAAATGCATTTTGCCGCATTACATTCTCTGATGAAATCAAAATCTTTCAGTGAATTCATATTACCATACTATTCATACGAATATTGGTTTACACGTAAAAGTAAATACTAGTTGTAGTGATTAAATGGTAGGAGTTCATCAAGTAATTGTAGTTTATTTGTAAGGACACTATTCTATAGCACCCACATGCATTAAAATGATGATAAAATCTAGTATATAAAGGAGATATGTAAAGGATGAAATATTTAATGAATTGAGCCCACGCCTGAAGTGTCATTTGAGCGACATCTGTTGGCATCTGCAAGATCTCTTGGAGGAATGAGCTCGAAAGATGCTGGAGTTCCAGCAGATTGCATGGCGTCCCGTACCTGGAACATACAGAGTACTTTTATGATAACCGTTGTTGTTCAAAGAGCACCAACAAAATGAGGTTATTTGGTTATGGCTTGAAGCGGTGAATTGTATGTAAAATGTAAAGCAGTTCCTAAAAGATTGTTGTAGCATAAAAATTACATTTTCTGCTTCACGAAATACTCTCAAAAAGTTTTTTCCAGCTACCATCTTTAGCTCTTCATTCGACCAGTTTGGGCTACGAGCAAGTTCAACGAATAGATTTGGAAACTTTGAAACATCTTCCAGGCCTTGTGGTGTCCTGTAGTAAAACACAATTAAAATATAATATACAATTAAATCACAAAGATTAAAAAGGGGTTTCTCTATTATAATTATTGTACAAATGATCCCGTGACTCACAAACATGTATCATAAATCATGACTAAACTGTTGTTAATAGTTGGTTGCGTTGCGGTCAATCAACGCATCCGCCCTTTTAATTGCTACGTATTAAAAGTCAATACATGTCCATTACCAGTATCTTAAATTATTTATTTTCAGTCTTTGGGAGTGAGAACTTGCGGTTTGCACGAAACGGATGTCAACATCCTTGACACAAACGTGTTTTTGCTTAGATATTTATGAATTTAGCATGCGTGGATACATTCTTGCAAATAGGTTGGATTCGGCTGCTAAATACTTTCTAAATACCTAAGAACTTTTTACTTCTGTGAATCCTGTCAAGCATGCAAATTTAAATAACTGTATAAAAATCCCAAGTTTTTCTACCAACAATAAAACCCGTCGGAATAAAATAAAACAAAATTAAAATCTTGTAGATGTAGTGCTTGAAGACAGATATGGCGTTTACTCACACACATGGAATACGTATTATAGCTGGATTGTCTCTGGTTTGAAAAACTAACCTATAATTAGATGAAAATTAATCTTATAATTTTAATATTGATAACTCTTAATTGATTTTTCATCGTATTTCAGATAGCGGCAATTTCAGTAATAACTCTAAATTCTATCGTGTTTGCTGTACGACTGGAAAACTTGCAATCAAAATTTTCAGCTAGTAATGTTCCAGAAAATATCTCTTCTGTTTTTGAGAGTACAGATTCTTCCAAAAATGAACATTATACAATGGTACGAAGTATGATGTTTGATTTATGGGGAAAACACCGGTCGGTTCTCGTTTCTAGTTCTATGCTGGCAATTCTCGCTGGGCTCATTCAAAGTATTTTCTCTGGTTTAGTACTTCTCGCTGACTCGAAAGTAAGATATATTTGTCTTGATTCAAAAGTATCCTATTTGATTTGGATAGTATTTATGGACTAATTAATTAATACAGCTTTGATTTTCAATCTAGGCTATGCAAATTTACGTTCGGAAATGGGCAACGGTGCATTTCATCCTAATATTCATTTTCTTCATTATACTTTTGAACACCATAATTTTTACAGAAAAGACCAGTGATAAGGAATTATGGGCCACTCTCATGGATCAATTTGTTAAGTATACGAACAGGGAGAGGCCTTTCACTTATTATGGACATCTTTACAGATTTCTTGGAGTGGGTCGGCACTTGATTTACATTGCTGTAGGCACAGATTTAGGAATTATTCTGATTTTGATGGGTTCAATGCTATACATTATGAAAAGCCAACATGGAGGCTACGAATCATACGATTAGTTTTGCACTAGACACTCTTATTCATGTTAAAATCTTTATGAATCTAAATGAATAAAGTTCATCTCAACTGATCTGAACTCAATTTTAGATTATCAATATATCTTTTTGTTGATGTACGTTCAAATGAATTTGTTATGGCCATCGTATCAGTTACGTAGTTTCATGTTAAGTACCTACAATGTAAATGGTTTTACACACCATGGATTTCTTTCTTGTTCCTTTTTACACCCAATCGCTATAAACGATCAGATAATTCAGTGGAACAAGAAAAGTGCAAAAATTTACAGGATTTGTTTCAAAAAGCGATGTCTCAGTTGCCTACAAGTTATCGTCCTTTATCATAATATGTTTTCACCAAAAGACACAGGAAAACCACTAATAAAAGAGCAGATAAATGTGTGTTGGGTGTTCTAGAAACTATTATTATTACGAATAGCAGTAATAATAGTATTAGCTTTAGTAGGTGAACATACCTATACATAAATATACGTAGTCTACCCATATATAATATAAATGTACAAAGGAATTAATGGATATTATTGTTATGACTTGTGTTTCACATTCCTTTTCATATCCACAACATGCACACCATTTTATATGCGGAAAAGCCATTTACTTGCAAAAATCATCTTTCTTTCGGTGTAAGTCCTTCCGGGTGGTAAAAAAATTTTTATGATTGCAACGAAAGTCGTTTCTCTGTCTCCTGTCATATGAAGAAGTGCTCAACTTACGCCATAAAACGTGTGTTGGTTCCTTACCATAAGAAAATTATGTGCATATGTAATTGCCTTGCTTTATATTTTGTACGAGATAAAAAAACCCTCACTTTTTTCTTCTTCTACTTTAACAGTTAGAATTTAACAGATAACTATCCAATTTCATATGCATGATGTTCTGTCTACAAATATTATGCATGATGGCATTTATTATTGCATTGCATATTGTCATACTAAAGTAAGGAAATGGCTTCATCAGTAAACGCATTCTTAAGTTGGACTAAAACTATGTTACACAAATGAAATATGGACTGTACCGATTTGAAATAGTCACGCTCATTTTAATGTATGACGTAACTCGTGCAATTATTTATGTTAAACCCTTACTTACATATTTATCCCGTCAAAGTCACTGCCGACCTTTAAAAACACAAAATAGAACCTCTTATTTAAAACTCTCATTTTGCATAAAAAATCCGTTCCCACAAATGCTTGTTATGAGACCGAGTTTAAGAAGGACATTTTAATTGCCGCTACTCTGATGGTTCGGTCTCACAACAACGATCTGCTGGTGAAACGGATTTTCATTCGGTTTTTTAATCATTTTGATTCAAATTTGTATAAAGATTCTTAGGAACCAACGCCAATTGCTTCGATCCCGATCCGGCCTCTGATGTAATTAATGTGATCTGCATTGGAAACATAATATGAAAGTACTATAAATATCAGGTTCTGTTTACAAATTTGTGGATATCCGTATAAATTCCAAATTTACTTACCAGCAACATCTTTCACAGTTGCTTGAACCTGCATATGGCATTTGACGTAAATACTGTAAAATGTGACCATTATGATTCCCCGGTTCCATATCTATGTAAATTTGTAAATGAAACCCATTTGAATTAATACTTGCCCAAAATATTGTTTGTTTAAGTGAAAGTACAAAACTAGAAAAATCGTAAGTTTTTTTTGGAAGCCCCAACGTTGCATAAAATAGTGCAATATTTCCTCACCAATTCCTTCAGAATGTCGTCGGGAACATTTCGGCTTGAGTTACATAAAGCATAGGCACTGCTACGAACCACCATCTTCTCGAACAAACAAGAGACATATTATAAAAGCAAGATGGAACCAATTGCCCTATAATAACAGAATCTCTACGTATAACAATTTTCACTTATTTCAAGCGTTATCTATACCCTTCGTAATAAAAGAGAGTATGCATTGCATGTGTATTCAATTCTGCATCTTGAAACAAACTAACATACACTCATCTGTTATCATCAGCACAAGTGTCATTCATGGTTTGAACAGTCATTCGTCTCTTGAATAGGCAATCTTTTCTGATAATTTGTTTTGATTCTATATCCGTTCAGATTCACTAGACTACTGCATTCGTCTTAAAAATCATCCAGAGGCGGTATTTTTCTCAATAAAGAAAGACAAACTCGTCGGCAAAAAAGATTTTAAATGGCTGGCTTGGGCTACCATACCAGCATTTGAAATATTATGCTGTCTGGATTGAAATCAAAATGTCAAGCAAAAGATGTGATAAGCTTGTCTTGATCATCTAAGTGAAAAAGTAAGCCTAGTACGTTGTTGTTGGCACAATGTGCATGTAAAGTAACATTAAATGCAAAGAAAGCATTGCCAAAATGCTGCAGTACACAATTCTACAATTCTGGATTTCTACAGCATAGGAATTGAAATGACTTCCACTCATATCGTAGAATTCCCATTATAACTATTTTCCCATAAAAGAAATCTATCACAAAATGGGAAAAAATATTCACTAGGAAAATATGTAGCCATACGCCACAATATTCATCTGAAACGCTTGCATTTCTTAACTCTTTTATGTAGCTTTATTCTAAACGAATTGTGTAGCTGAATAACTCTGATATGCTTGCATTCAAATGTAAATACCGATAATCCAGCATAGCTTCAGAGAGCCATAATAATGGAAGAGAGATTTTGTGGGATTTTAAGAAAAATAGGTTTTTGTGCATCACTTTACTTTCACTGGTCTAGATACATAGATTTCCATTCAGAAAACAAATTGTCGGCGAAAATGGAAAAAGTAATGGAGATGTGTCTCGGCCGGTGGAAATTAGATACAAGTTATGAAAACTTTGTGTGTAGAAATAAGCATTGAATGTATATTAGCTTGTTCGAATAATTTTATATGTACATTTTCGTTGTAGCATAGAGA
>JAHZNG010003733.1:0-21247 GCA_027744375.1 Orchesellides sinensis | reverse complement strand
CTCGTCCATTTCTAAATCTTAACTCAAACTGATTTTGTTCTGGGAAATAACTCGACGTCCGTGTGACAGTCATGTTGTCAGTAAAACCCCGAACAGAATAATTGCTGAAATAAAAACAATCATGAACATTTAATATTGTGCAACGTATTAAACAGATTAGGTTGAAAATGATAATCGGTTGTTAACCGTATTTGCCAGTCCAGCTGTAGAAGGCAACTGTCCACGTGTAAATTCACAGGACCTTGGCTTACTGGGGAAGGGTCCATGTTATTTTCTCTCACCCATTTGGGATATTTTTCTAAGGTATTCCAGAGCCATGCTTCGAATCCTTTACATAAGAAGTAAAAATATTAGACAGTTGATTATAATAAGAGAACATAACATAAGTAAAAAGGTACTAACCTGCGTTGTTTACCCCAGGGCTGTCATAACCCGTGCATGGCTGGTACTGTGAAATAAGGAATACTGCCAACGACGAAATTGGTACGAAAAGTAAACTGGGTTTCATTTTGACGAGTAGACAATTAAACTGTGAATGAGGCAATGCCAGGTTAAGCCATGTGTATTTACACTAATGGCGTTTTTCAGTAAGTTAGTGAAAATTGGCTTGATTTATAAGCAGATTACAGAGTATTATCATGACAGCCAGGTATTCGTAGGTAATGCATGAACAAACACCGAAAAGAAAGACAAATGCTCGAGTTTCCAGTAATGACGTGAAATGAATTTTTATGTACGGAAATGTTCATGAACACACTTATTAGTCAGAATTTTTTTGTCGTTAACGAATATAGCTTAACGGTATAATCTAATTTCGATTTTAAGTTATCCTAATAATTGATTTATAAATAATCCCAATAACAATGTTTGTACACGCCATTTGTCTACGGCTGACGAGAAAGGTTGATTGAAATGGCTATTTCATGTTCAGCGTTCGTGCAGCTTTTACTTACATGAACATCAAAAGTTTGCAAATTATTGCTATATTTGGTCTACCTTATTTTGCATTTAGGTTCAAACTCAGCCAACATTAATTCAAAATTTAAAAGAAAACTTCAAATGTGCTTATATATTTGCTACACCTTCTTGACATGTATGTATATCAACAGAAAAGGCACATCCAATCGTAATGCCGGATGAAATATTTTTCGGAGAATGTTCATTTTTATTATCTTTTATTTAAGAAATCGCATATTATATTCAGTAGTTTCTTTAGAGTTATTAAATCGTACGTTTTACATATTCGTCTGGTTTTAGCGTAAAAAGTCATAAGTTACATGTTTTACTTCAGACAAAATTAAGATGCTCTCATAATAAGACATGCAAATTTTGTAATAATTTTTGCATACTCTTTTGCACTGGAATAAAAAGTAGGCTATAGCTCAAATTGATGCTTACAATTGAGCATACTTTCGGTGCCTAACTGGCACGATAACTGATATTGGCCCATGAGCAATGCAAATAGGAGAATACTTGCTCTCACCAAGCGTAAATGTATTGCCATTTTTAATATTTCTAAGGAGAAGGATATTTGATAACTACTCTAGTGGCAAAAGCAATTTGTTTACTTACAAAAATTATTAGATTTGTTCGCATTTAAATGTAGTCCCTGTTACCATTTAAAATTATGTAAGTTACTTGATAACTTGCAGGGTAAGCCATGCGCTTGATAAAAATATTACACAAACGGGAAATCTTTAGTTGGGTTTAAAGTTTTATCCATTGCTAAGTCGGGATTAACGAATGGCCTTAATGAAAGTTCGAAAATCACAAGGGAATTAAAAGTCAGCATTATTGTTGGATTATATTTAAATTTAAATTAAATTTAAATTTAATTAATCATTCATCAATCATTGCTATCGTGGTATTTACATACGAGCAGGTTATGTAATGAAAAGTTTAAAATCCCATAAAACCGGTATAGTTCGTAAGGCAAGGACAATATAGGTAATCTTAAGCTAATATTTAATTTTTAGCACAATTTACCAACTAGTGTTTTACAGTTTGAATTGCTGCATTACCAAACTGCAAATATGCAACGTTTTTCCAAACTGCTAATTGTATTGGTATCATATGCCGTTGTATAATAAATGGAACCTACCAGTTTCAAGTGAGTTTCCCCACTAAAACGCTTTAATGCTTGGTTAGTTTGTCCCACCGTAACGTTTGCAACCAGTCAAATGTTTTCACCTATCTAAATCCACAATAGTATTAAAACCGTCATTTTCGGTAATACGTGTGCAGACGTTTGTTATAGTCGAACTGGAGTACTGCAATTGCATTCATATTAAGTTTTTGGAAATCGTAATTATTTTGTTGTTGTCCGTTTTGAACAATTACAAGGAATACATTGTATTTTACTGCAGGGTCGTAAAACCTTGATTTCACCAGCCATTGTAAGACTGTTTAGCTGCGACAATTTATGCCAAAACAGTGGCATTTTATTCAAAATTAGGTAAATATTCGCAAAAATTTTTCTTCAGTTCTGTACAAGAGTCAACATCAACCTTTTACTACTATCTTCAACGCGTTGTTTCAGCTGGGGATGTAGCTCGATAAGCATTTTGATATCAGTCTCAGTCAAAACCACATCTTCCATTAAATAACCATTGATACAGGGTGAAGGAGTGGATGTAACCCCAGGTGGTGGTGTAGTTCCAATAATGTCTGCCAACGGTGTTGCCTTGTGTTGTTTAAAACATATTTTAAACCATGAATCTTACAATGCCCCAAATGGATTACTAAGCGTTTTCCTTTTTACCTCAAACAACTCGTAAAAATACTGGAATAAAATGTTGGCAGCTGGAAAGTGACCGGAAGTTTCCATACTCGCAATAAATTTTCTGCTTATGTCCTGCACAACGTTTTCCGCATCCTCCCCAGCCACCCCATCCAAAAGCCCTTCAAACTCCCCACCCACCAAGGCCTCTGCGTAAAGTTGCGCCCGATAAGAAAAGTCCTCTGGAGATCCATTGGAGATGTTTAGATACCCGTCAGGTGTCTCTTTGATATTGTTAAAGTCCACTTTGCTGCCATAAAACTTGATAAGTTAGCGACCATCTGCCAGATCCACTGATTGGTGTGCCACTGGAAAGAATTGTTCCATTTGCGGAGTAATCCCCTCTAAAGGTAACTTCACCCGTGGGTTGGCTATCGTTGTTTTTTCCGGTGCGGAATTCTAAAAACATCCGGCTAAGCTACCCAAAAGGTCAGCGCTGACATAAGCGATTGTCATGCCTTTGGCGTAGTTTTCAACAAAAATGTTGCTGAAATTTAATTAGAAATAATTTTTTGAAGAAATCAAAATTAAAGACGTCGTTAGGTAATGAAAGGTTACCTAACTTCACAATCTAGATTTACTATTGCGTTTTCATCGCTTAAATCCAGAGGGACTTCCAGGACGGGGGATGGATTAAAACTGTTTTCTTCCACCCACAAGAAATAGTCATTCAGGGCGTTTCTTGCCCACAGCTCGAAGCCGTCATCTATAATTTAATTTATTAAATTCTTGATGTATTCCCTCCAAGGACAAAACTAACCAATATCTAATAAATTAAAAAATACTTTACTTCGCTCTTCCGCTAAGGCTACACCTATAATGGCAATAACTAAAAAAAGTAGGCGGTTTGCCATTTTTAAATAAAAAGGCTAAAATAAAAAATCTCTGGGCGCAATGTAGTAGCTGAGACTATTAAATAGTTACGTAATTTCACCCATTTTATCTTATCACGCTCCTCTGCTGATTATAGCGGCGAAACTCATTGCAAAAGAAAATAACAGGATTATAACCGTCTAAATGATGGCCATGTACAAAGGATTACTGTAACTTGATATATAACATGGAATTTGTGATACTAATCTTGTTTAATAACATTCCGCGTGTACATAAAATTTGTTGATTTTACAAAGCCAATTGTATATTTCCCCAATCATAGGGATAATCCTCAGATGAAATGTTGACCTTCAACATTTATTCCACTGTAGTGTATTAGGTCATAATAAAAATTATCGGCAGTGTACCATAGGAATGTATTATTGAGCTAAATCAGTAATGCCCTTGTTTGTTGCTTTTGATAATATGCTTTTCGTAATCGGTATATAAGCATGACGGACAAGTAATAAATTCTGTAAATCTACGCTTCTGGAATAATCTAGTTTTTGTGCTCTTTTTAGTGTGGGACTTGGCTGTGTGTATTATAATTAGTCTTGTCTTTATTATATTTTATCTGCTACAAAATACATTGATTACTATATAGTGTACGTTATTATATTTAAAACCGCTGCTGGATGCGTTTAAAGCTATGGTGCTCTTACTCTGGTCAGTTACCGCCGACAGTAGCACTTGGCGTAGGTGTTGTACCAATAATGTCTACTAACGGCGTGCTCTGCAATTCAAAAGCATAAATGTTGTAAGCCTCCTCAAATCTCCCATGCACATCCCATTTTGTACTTAAATTACCTGAAACAGGTCATCAAAATACTGAAATAAAACATTAGCCGCTGGAAACACTCTGGGACTTCCTATGGCTAGTAGGAATTTCCTGTTTATCATTTGTTTGATATGATCAGCATATTCCCCAATGTCACCCTCCAACAGCCCCTCAAACTCAAAATTGACCAACGTCCATGTATACAGCTCCGGTACGTAAACAAAGTCATTCTCAGATTCATTAGAGATTTTAAGGTAGCCATCCGTTGTAACTTGCACATTATTAAAAAACACTTGCTGCCACATGAATTCATACGTTAGTGTCCAACGACCTGCTCCACTTATTGGGATTGGGATACTTGAATTAATGATACCAGTTGCAGTGTATTCCCCTTCAAATGTAACCAAGGTACTGATATCATTAAAACTAGTCAAGAACGCAATATTCATCTGACCCCCGTCAATGTCAGCATTAGCCCGTACATTGGATATGCCATTTGCATAATCTTTAACAGTGTAATTCCATAATTGGCAGTCAAGACGAACAATTGTATTTGAACCGCTTACGTTCAAAGGGGACTCCAGAACCGGTGAAGGATTCATATCATTGTTCTCCACCCATGTGGAATACCCTTCAAGGGCATTCTGTACCCAAGCGTTAAATCGGTCATCTAAAATAAATAAGTAGCAATTTTTGTGCATCTCTGTAAATGTTAAATTTTTGCATTAAATAGCTTACCTTGATGGTTCTCCAGTGATGGTTTGCAATGGCCTGTGATGACTACAGCAATTAAGAGAACTGTTTTTATTAAGCTTGCAAACTTATCCATTATTTTAGACCAGAAGTGTTTACTCCGGACGCAAGCATAAACTAAAACTACTTGGCTTTTTGTTTTACTTTTATAGTTACATTGGAAAATACGTATTAATTAAATTTATATCAAGACACTGACTATGAACATAATATTATTGTGTGGTTATGCAACAAGGGATTATCCAGATTCCATTGGTTTCAATAAAACTATAAGGGATTTATCAGATTTATGTATAATATCCAGATTTGCTATTCCTAGTCTGTTTTTATATATATATTTATGGCTTGCTCGGTATTTACTGGGTACTGGTGCTACATAATATTATGAATTAACGGGTTATGATATTTTTTTTATATTGAGTCTGACTCTGTTTTGTCCGTGAGCAAGCAATAAAAATTGAACAAGGATCGGATGTTTTGAGTGTGAATGTATGATTTATTATCATGGATAACTTAATTATACTAATCCCCTGTAATAAAAAGGTTACATGAAATTTTCCTGGTAAATCTTATCCCTTATACAGCAATTAGCTTATAATAATTCTTGAAAACATTGAAAGAAAATACCAGGAACGAAGTAGTTTTAATAAATACGTAATATCACAAATAAAGTTTCCATTTATAGTTTCCAGAACTTGATCTGAAAATTCCCCCAGCGCCATTGTCCAATAGCCCTTCAAACTCTAAGTGAGCCACCGACATATGCATAAATTTGATTAACTGATAAATAAACATGAATAAAATTAACAGACCATTGCATAATATGTGACCTACTACCCTGAAATGAGTTACAACTACCTGCAAGGGCTACTTTTTTATTATTTTATAATACTCAAAATAACGTTGCATATTACGAATACGCTATTTTTGTATTCAGTACACGGCTAATGCCCACATGCGATTTTTACATATGAGTAAAACAACATTTTACATAGTTTTCACTGGAAGCTGAAGCTAAACTCATTTCAGTCCTGAAGCTAATGCACCTTTGTAATATATTATCCTAGTGTGCACGCAAACTGCATCTCGCGTAAGCTCCTTGGCTAGAATTCTTCACATCCTCATCAGGAAAATACTAGTTTATGTCCAACCCTTTCCTAAAGTTTCTACCTTCCCAAAAAAATTTTCATTTTACATCTTATCTCAAGCCTATCGTTATCATATCAGAGCAAAATACAATATACACACTATTTTTAATCAAGTAAGAGTGAGTGAGTCATAAGCCCACCGTGGATACATATACATATATGTATATACGGAACAGAGGAGCTTTACGTATACCAGGATCGCCATCAGAAAATAAATTGCAATCTCGTGTAAGCCGAGAAATCACAAAGCCGATCAGCATGATATGACTGGCAAAATATGTGTACATGCATATACGATGTTATCCTTTCTTAGATATCCTTTCAAAGCTTAAGTCATTCATTTTGGCTTGAATTAGAAAACGGCACGAGAAAAAAAGCTTTTTTTGGAATGCTGTGCACATGTGTAGTGCTATTATCAAGGATAGTGACTCTAGCTAGATTTTATTTCTTTGTCATATCTTATCCCATTACAATAGTATGTATACATATGCCTGCATACCGTCTGTGATTTTAATCTCGTGTAAGCCGAGAAATCACAAAGCCGATCAGCATGATATGACTGGCAAAATATGTGTACATGCATATACGATGTAATCCTTTCTTAGATATCCTTTCCAAGCTTAAGTCATTCATTTTGGCTTGAATTAGAAAACGGCACGAGAAAAAAAAGTTTTTTTTGGAATGCTGTGCACATGTGTAGTGCTTTTATCAAGGATAGTGACTCTAGCTAGATTTTATTTCTTTGTCATATCTTATCCCATTACAATAGTATGTATACATATGCCTGCATACCGTCTGTGATTTTAAAAAACTTTTTTTACTTGACAAAAAAATCTTCTTGATCTGTGATGCCATTCTATTTACTGCTCAAAATTTTTTACTTATGGATATACCATATACATATGCTTTGCATATATAAAACTCAAAGACAATACAGTGCAATACACCAACAAAAGAATTTTCATTTCCGGCCGGCATAAGTTTTTTTTGTTCATCAGCATTCTAAATTCCCTTCTCTTTTTCTGTGCCTTCATCCTGCCTAAAATATCCCGAGCATTCCTCCACACCACCGGCAAAAAATATGTGCTTTGCAGCAGCAAAGCCTCCTCGGGAGTATCAATCCCGTCCTGATAATCCCGAGCAACTCATTCCGGAACACACATGCATGCCCCTGCCTCCCGTTCATTGCCTTAACGCTTTGATTAGATTATATACATACGTTGTATAAAATACATGTACTCCAAGCAGAATAATAAGGATGAGACTAATTAATTTCAATGCAAGCGAAATACACAATAAAACGTTGTACGCGTATCTAGCAAACTACACGAAAAACACGTAAAACATTTCAATAATTTCCGATGCTTTGAATCTAAACTGGTAACAAATTTAATATAGTATTTCATATTATGTAATACTTTACTCAATATTTAGCCATTTTTATTAAAGATTTTTTAAATTTCATATAAATCCTTACTAAAACTCACCCAAATAAAAATTGTAGATGTAATTAATAATTATTCCATTGGTACGTCCATTTACGCGGAAATCAACTAGCCAATCCCTCATTAAATTTAGCTCAGTCACTGTTTTTCTATTGACAGACAGACACACAGACAAATATAACGATATTATAAACTACATTTTTCATCCATGCATTTCACATTACCGAAATTGTCCTCTGATTGTGACTGTGCATATTATGTAGGTAATGTGTGTTTGCATCAGAGTAAGCAAAGAAGAACAAGGCAACGGCTTAGAATCCCAGTCGGAATCCGCCGTTCCCTCAGAAAATGTTATAAATAACCCCCAAACACAATTTCGTCCTCGCAGAACAGCTTTCGACCCGTAAGTGACTACATTGATTCTGTTACTCTTTTCAAAAATATTTTTCCATCTTCTTTCTCGGAAGAGGATTCCCAGAAAATTCTTAAGTTTTGCTTAAAAAAGAAAAAAACATTTATATTTTTGTGTGGTTAATTTTTTCCAGGAAAGCTCAAGGGCTGTTCATTTTCCTCTTTTAATTTAGAGCAGCAGAGAGCAGCGAGGGAGAAGGTGGACACCGGAAGACTTTATCTTTTATTCTGTTAAAAGGGAGGCACACCAGCCACACCAAGGGTCAAGATGGTTATTGAACAGAAGTTCAAACCCGGTGAGGAACCCGATCCAACCGAGTTCCTCTTCATCTCCATGGAGATGAGGCGTCAGGACCAGTCCAAGCCTTACGATCCTAAGAAGGCTTGCTGGGTCCCTGATGCACAGGAGGGCTTCGTCCAGGGAGAGATTGAAGGGACCAAGGGAGACATGATCAACGTCAAGCTTCCAACTGGGGATGTATGTTATCATTGCATAATATGATAATGATAACCCAATGCTTATCATACAAGTGAGCTTGCTATGAAAATTGATGGGATTTTATGCTATTTTTAGGTGAAAGCCTTTAAGAAGGACCAAGTCAACCAGGTCAACCCTCCAAAGTATGAGAAGGCTGAGGATATGTCCAACTTGACCTTCTTGAACGATCCATCTGTTCTCCATAACTTGAGGCAGCGGTACTATGCCAAGCTTATCTACGTAAGTACTTCAAATTACCACTCATCCCCTACCTTCCCCCCAAAAAATAAGGAGAAAATGCACTCCACTCCAATTTCCATTCACCTTCAATATATAACGTAGATTTCTTGTTGCATTCGGGAGGATGATGATTACAGAGCTCGTATCTATTTTTACCTTTTTATCGTGATCTCATTCAATTCCGAGTGGTGCTCGGTAGTATTAGATATCCACGCTGTAGAATGCATTCCCATACATGCTGTTTTCCTGTCCTCCCATCATTCTTCATTCATGAAGATAAAGAAATGGAGTGGAAAGCATAAAGAATAACATGAATATACCGTAACTTTTCAATATAAAGCCCAACCCTTTAAAAATACCCCAAATTAACGCAAACACTAAATTCTCTAGAAAAAACGTTAATATACAATAAATTTTCGTTTCGACCATTATTAAAGATTTTACGGTAATTAAGATGAACGTATGTATTTTATGTTGTAGACCTACTCTGGTCTTTTCTGTATCGCCGTCAATCCCTACGTGCGTTACCCCATTTACACCTCAAGGGCCATGAAGATCTACACTGGCAAGAGGAGGAATGAAGTCCCACCCCACGTCTTTGCCATCTCTGAGGGTGCCTTCCAAAACATGATCCAAGGTACATTCCCATTTATGGGCATACCTATCACACTTCCCATTTACACACTACAATAAGAATTTAGGGATGCGACAAAAAAGATATACATTTTTTGTGTCACACAAAAAAGAATGTCTCTTCTTCCTTCCTCCCATCTTTCCATTGTCAGACATAGGCTGCTTCAGCTCCAAAAATAGATTTTGGGATAGAAGAGAGGGCTTAGCTCTTGATTTCACAATGTATTGTCTTTTTGCTTTAATTTGATCATCATTTGGATTGGATGTTGGCTGGAAGCCAAGCTATTTTTTAATGCCACTCTCTCAACTCTCAAACAGACTAAAACCAAGACTGTGTAGTATAGACTGATTCCTAGACAATAGACAGAAAAAAATCAATCTTGATAAAAATTGTCAGGGTAAAAAAGAAAAAGATCCAATGCCAAAAAAAAAAGAAATATGTATATTTTACATGAAAAGTTTATTGGGCCCTCCTATTATTAAAAAATATACGTTTTTATGAATTTTTTAATGAGATTCGATAAAAAACACTTTTTATAGATTTTTATACAAAAATTATAAAAAATACTAAAAAATTCAAAATTTGATGAAAATATGTGATAACCCACGCTATGATTATCTTTGTTCATTTCAGAGCACGAGAATCAGTCCATTTTGATTACGTAAGTAATTCAAGCCAGAGAGTACCCCTTGATTGGCGGGAGGTAATCCCGTTTGAATTCCATGTGGAAGTAATGCATTGTTTATGTTATACACAGTGGTGAGTCTGGTGCCGGAAAGACAGAGAACACAAAGAAGGTTATTGCCTACTTTGCCAACGTCGGTGCCACTGGCAAGTCTGAGGATGTCAAGAAGGTCTCCCTTGAGGACCAGATTGTCCAGACCAATCCCGTACTGGAGTCCTTTGGTAACGCCAAGACATCCAGGAATGACAACTCTTCCCGTTTCGTAAGTAAACTAACTAATATTGCATAAAATATATAAATCAGCTGAGAGAACAGCTGATCACATGTTTTATTCGAAATTGACAGGGTAAATTCATCCGTATCCACTTTGGACCCTCTGGCAAGTTGGCCGGTGCTGATATTGAGTCTTGTGAGTGAAACTAGAATAAAAAATAATTGGTTGATTGATGATTGAGGAATTAATCATGATTGGTAATTGATTTATTAAAGATCTGTTGGAGAAGGCTCGTATCGTGTCTCAAATGTCTTCCGAGCGTTGCTACCATATTTTCTACCAGCTCATGTCCAAGTCTGCTGAAGCTAAGGGTGTCAAGGGTAAGTGGGATAAAATCAGCTGATCAATCAGCTGTTATTTATAAATGTGATAAATAAGCAAGGATTCAATGTGTTTTTTGATTTTGTAATTGCAGCCATGTGCTTCCTTGGTGACGACGTTTACAAGTACCATTTCGTCTCCCAAGGTAAAGTTACCATTCCAGGAATTGATGACGGTGAGGAGTTTGACGCCACCCATGAGGCCTTCGAAATCCTCAACTTTTCCAACGAGGAGCGTGAGAACATTTACAAGATCTCTGCCGCTGTCATGCACATGGGTGAAATGAAGTTTGCCCAGAAGGGTCGTGATGAGCAGGCCATGCAAGATGAGACTGAGGAGGGTGAAGCTGCCGCCAAGTTGTTGGGTGTTGACGCTGAGCTTATGTACTACAACATCACCAAGCCCAAGATTAAGGTCGGCACAGAGTTTGTCGTCAAGGGTCAGTCTGTCAACCAGTGTATCTACCAGACTGGTGCCATGGCCAAGTCCATCTTTGACAGGTTGTTTAAGTACCTCGTCAAGAAGTGTAACGACACTTTGGACACCAAGCAAAAGCGACAGAGCTTCTCTGGTGTGCTGGATATTGCCGGCTTCGAGATTTTCGACGTAATTTTTTATAATTTTATAGCAATCGTTCAGTTTTATGACTTTCGATGATTTACTAATATTTTTTGGTTTTTTGGGGGAAATAGGAGAACGGTTTCGATCAGCTTTGCATCAACTTCACGAACGAGAAGCTTCAACAGTTTTTCAACCATCACATGTTCGTTCTTGAGCAGGAGGAATACAAGAAGGAAGGTCTTGACTGGGTCTTTGAGGATTTCGGTATGGACTTGCAGGCCACCATTGAGCTTTTCGAGAAGGTACACACTCCTCTCCATACATGCCCCCCTCCCTGCTCCCAACTGCCACTATAACATTTAATTAACGTTTCTTTATTATTACAGCCCATGGGTGTCTTCTCCATCCTTGAGGAAGAGTCTATGTTCCCCAAAGCCACCGATCAGACCTTTATCGACAAGCTTAAGGGTAACCACTTGGGTAAGACCAACTGCTTCCAAAAGCCCCGCCCAGCTAAGCCAGGCTTTAAGGAAGGTCACTTTGCCGTGTCCCATTATGCCGGCACTGTCACCTACAATATCACCGGATGGTTGGACAAGAACAAGGATCCCCTTAATGACACCGTTGTCGACCAATGGAAGAAGGGTACCAATGCCCTTGTCGTCACCCTCTATGCTGACCATCCAGGTCAGTCTGGTGATGCTCCTGCTAAGGGAGGTGGTGGTAAGAAGTCTGGTGGCTTCAAGACTGTGTCTTCTTCTTACAGGGTAAAATACAAAATATAATTTAATTAATTGAATATAAAATTTTAATGGTTTTTTAAATGTGTTACCCTTTTTTAGCGTGTGACACCACCAAATATAAAAAATGATAAACCCTTTTATCCAATTTATTTTTCTAGGCTGTATTTGTGGACCCGGTGACTTAGCGTTTGTGTGACCCTTCTTCATCCAACCACCTCTGAAATATTGTATTGACTATGATACCACCACCGCAATTATTGTTTTGGTAGCCCTTGCCTCTCACCCTCTCGTTTCTTCCATGCCTGGTGTGACCCCACTCTCTTTCCATATAAAATATACAAATTTGATCCCTTTCTGTTGTTTTATTGTTAAAAAATTATAAAATCATTTGGAAATTTGCTAATTTACGTATAATTGGTATTACAGGACCAGCTTAACAACTTGATGACCACCCTGAAGGCTACCCACCCCCATTTCATCCGTTGCATTGTGCCCAACGAAATCAAGAAGCCTCTCCTTGTTGACGCCGCTCTTGTCATGCACCAGCTGACATGTAATGGTGTACTTGAAGGAATCCGTATTTGCCGAAAGGGCTTCCCCAACAGGATGGGCTACGCTGACTTCAAATACCGTTACGCTATCCTCGCCTCCGCCCAAATGGCCGCTGAGAAGGAAGACAAGAAGTCAGCCGTGGCTTGCTTTGAGCATATCGGCTTGAACGCTGATAAGTACCGAGTAGGTCACACCAAGGTCTTCTTCAGGGCTGGAGTACTCGGAGAGATGGAGGAAATTCGTGACGACAAGTTGGGCAAGATTATCACCTGGCTTCAGTCTGCCATCAGGAAGTTCCTGTGCATCAAGAAGTACAAGAAGTTACACGACCAACGTCAAGCTTTGGAGATTGTCCAGAGGAACTTGAAGTCATTCATGCAGCTCAGGACTTGGCCATGGTGGTCATTCTGGAAGCTTATCAAGCCTACCCTTAAGGTCACCCAGGTTGAGGATGAGATCAAAAAACACGAGGAGAGGATAAAGAAGGCTGAGGAAGCTTTGGCTGTAGAGGGTGCCATCAGGGCTGAGAAGGAGAAGGCTTACAAGCAATTGGTTCACCAGAAGGAGAAGCTTATCAAGGAGTTGGATGAAGAGAAGAGTGCGGCTGGTAACTTTATGGAGAGACACCAGAAGATTACCCAGCAGAAGAATGAATTGGATAAGCAGCTCAATGACTTGCAGAACAGGTTGAACCAGGAGGAGGAACAGAGGAACCAGTTGGGTCAAAGCCAGAGGAAGATCGCCAATGAAATGGCTAGTTTGAAGAAGGAGTTGGAGGAACTCGCTAAGAATCTTGAGAAGGTTGAGGGAGACAAGGCTGCCAAGGAGGCTCAGATTAAGAACTTGAATGAGGAGTTGGCTCACCAAGAGGAACTCATTGCTAAGCTGCAGAAGGAGAAGAAGGCTGTCCAGGAGGGAGCTCAGAAGGGCAGTGAGGATGTTCAGGCTTTGGAAGATAAGGTTAATGGATTGAACAAGGTCAAGGCTAAGTTGGAAAGGAGCTTGGATGAGTTGGAGGATTCTCTGGAGAGGGAGAAGAAGCTCAGAGGAGATATTGAAAAGACCAAGAGGAAGGTTGAGGGCGATCTCAAGCTGTGCCAAGAAGCTGTGGCTGATCTCGAGAGAAACAAGAAGGAGTTGGAGCAAACCATTCAGAGGAAGGATAAGGAGGTGGCGTCTTTGACTGCCAAGTTGGAGGAAGAGCAGGGATTGATCGGAAGATTGAGCAAGCAGATTAAGGAGCTCCAGACTAGGATTGAGGAGCTTGATGAGGAGTTGGAGGCTGAGAGGTTGGCCCGTGGCAAGGCTGAGAAGCAGAGGGCTGATTTGGCTAGGGAGCTTGAGGAACTTGGTGGACGTCTTGAGGAGGCTGGGTCTGCTACCAGTGGACAGATTGAGTTGAACAAGAAGAGGGAAGCTGAGTTGGCCAAGTTGAGGAGGGAGTTGGAGGAGGCTAATGTGAGCCATGAGGGAGCTATGGCTAATCTGAGGAAGAAGCATAATGATGCTGTTGCTGAGATGGCGGAACAGATTGATAACCTGAATAAGATGAAGGCTAAGGCTGAGAAGGATAGGAGCACTGTGGCTTCAGAGTTGAATGACGCTAGGGCTGCTATGGATCACTTGGCCAATGACAAGGCTGGCCAGGAGAAACTTGGAAAGCATTTGCAGCACCAGCTTGGAGAGCTCCAATCAAGGTACGAGGAGTTGGCTAGGATGGTCAATGAGGTGGATCAGACCAAGAAGAGGTTGGCCATTGATAATAACGATATGGGAAGACAGCTTGAGGAGGGTGAGAGCAACTTGAGCCAGTTGAGCAAGCTCAAGGTTTCCTTGGCTACTCAGTTGGAGGATACCAGGAGGATGGCTGATGAGGAGGCGAGAGAGAGGGCGACTTTGCTTGGAAAGTTCAGGAATGTTGAGCATGACCTGGACCTCCTCCGGGAACAGTTGGAGGAGGAGTCTGAGGCCAAGAGTGAGATCCAGAGGCAGTTGAGCAAGGCTAATGCTGAGGCTCAGTTGTGGAGGACTAAGTATGAGAGTGAGGGTGTTGCCCGTACTGAGGAACTCGAAGAAGCCAAGTAAGATAAGAAAATGATAAGGTGGAGGGTTGTCATAAAATGATAAGCGTTTATTTATTGTAATTGTTATTTTAATTTATTTTAGGCGCAAGCTCTCTGCCCGCTTGGGGTACGTTGCAAATTCATATGAAATTGAGGATATTTTAGAAATTTGTTGATTTTAATGAGTTTTAATGAAATTTCCGGGTTTTTGTGAATTTTAGGAAGAAATTGCTGCTCTGAACTTGGCCAAGTACCGCAAGGCCCAACAGGAACTTGAGGAGGCTGAGGAGCGCACTGACTTGGCTGAACAATCTCTTGGCAAGGTCCGCTCCAAGAATGCTCCAACTCTTGGACAGCGAGCTTCCATGGCTCGTGCTCTCAGCCCAATTGGCGTAAGTGGAAATGTGTAATTGTTTTAATGTGTCTATTTATTAGCATAAGCGCTAAAACGATTTTTATGCATTTTTTTCTGCAGAGACGCCTTGGTCTTGAGTAAACCAGGAAACTGAGCTCTAGCGCACTGACTTGGCTGAACAATCTCTTGGCAAGGTCCGCTCCAAGAATGCTCCAACTCTTGGACAGCGAGCTTCCATGGCTCGTGCTCTGAGCCCAATTGGCGTAAGTTTAAATATGCAAGTGTTTTAATGTGTGTATTTATTAGCATAAGCGCTATAACGATGTTTTTTGCATTTTTTCTGCAGAGACGCCTTGGTCTTGAGTAAACCAGGAAACTGAGCTCGGGTCGACCTTGATTTTTCCTGCTTGTTGCAACATCTGAGTGAGTACGAAGAATAAGAGTGTGAGAGGAATTGATATAAATGTAATTACTGTAAAGTATTTGTACTACAAAAGCCACAAAAGGAAAACAATCTCTATAATTTCTATTATGATTAAGATGAATTAGGTTTAAACAGTGTGTAATAAAAGGAAAAAGCAAGTCGGTTTGAAAAAACCTCTAAAAAACTCTGGTCTTGTGTTTCATTTTGCAAAATGTTGTTCATGGTTATGTTAGGCAACCTTTGGTTTTTACTAATACCCCTTGGTCTTATTGCATTTAACTTACAGAACATAACAAGATTACCTAAGCCGAACGACATTACATGGAATAGGATACACTATTTTATGTCTCTCCAATACAGTATGACTGTACAAGTACCAGTGTCCTGTTAGTTGGTCATGGAAGAAAATATAATCTAAATTTAAATAAGATAGCTGCTTCTACGTAGTGCTACGACACCCTTACCCAAACTTCTAAAAGAATCTAAAAAACATAAAGTACAAACCCAACAATATACCTAACGCATACAGGCAGATATATATCCTTTTTATAACCCTTTGATGTAAATCATTTGCATACAGTCCCATAAAAAAGCCACCCCTCTACTACTCCCACAAGACAACAAACGAATTTGTTTATGGTACATAAATGAAGACGTTTTTCATACGTAAACATAAATACAAGTAACTAAAGAGGACATCATTATTAAGCATGAGTCTGTTGGAGAGAAAGGATTATAATACTTTACGTTGCCGGAGTGTATATTAATTACCAGCAAGAACCCTTATTACTTGTAAGTTATCCAGAAAACAACTTTAATTTGAAAGTCCAAAATAAAGTTGTTGAGTGCCTAATTTAAATATATGATTTACATAGAATTGTGAGCAAATTTTAAAACTTTTCTTTAAATTTCTTAATTTACATAGACAATCAAAATGAATTATTACCAACCACCGCAAATATTCAGCCGACCGTCATCCCTAACAATACCACAACAACCCCAGCAGCCGCAATACTTTACCCGCCCAACAAGATCCGCCTCAACCCCTGTTCTCACCCCAAGCACTATCAAATCTATTCTCCAAGCACTTGGCGAAGACACTGAAGAGAATGCCTTGATAGAGTCTCAACAGCACTCTGGGAACTTTGTTCCTCCACTTCCCTCAACAACATCTACAAGCACGTCCAATAATTTTTGGCCAGGGGGTCAGGTTTCTGGTGACATTGAGAGGGAGGAGGAACCGGCTATAAAACAGAGACCAGACAGTACTACACCGGATGTGATTAAGAAAAATATTTCAAAGAAGAGGGCATATAATCCAGCACACGACAAACAGACTAATAATTTTCCTGCAGCGAAACGAATAAGAAATGAAGCCCCTCCAGCAGCAGAGATTAATAAAAGGAAGAAAACTGGAGAAAAAATAGTGGGAGGGGCTGGAGGATGGGGAGACAGACAAGGTGGAGTGATTAATGAAGAAGATGAGAGAAAAAGGATAAAAAGAGAAAAGAACAAGCTGGCAGCAGCAAGATGTAGAAAGAGGAGGGTGGACCAGACCAACAAACTACTGGAAGAAACAGAAGGACTAGAATCAAATAAGCACTTTCTCCTAAGCCAAATCGCTGAATTACAAAGTCTACAAAAAGAGTTGGAGTTGATGCTTGATGCCCATTCCCACAACTGTGTTAAGATAATGGTGAAGAACGAACTGTAAGATGATATATAAAACCTGTCTGGATCTGATCTGAGAGTATTCTAAGAAATAGCAGGATCTTTAGGTGCGGGATAGGATCATAATATGTGTTTAGGTTTTAAATATTTTATGTATTATACAGCAAGAGTTCGTATGTTATTATACTTTTTATTGCATGAACTTTGTTTAAATAAAAACTGCGCTTATTTGCTTTGCTGCTATATTAACTGAAAAACTGTTTGGTGCTGAAAAGGAAGAAAGATTTTCTTCAAACATCTTTTTATAAAATACTGTCGCCTATTACAATTGCATTTCTCCTCGGCACCTTTTTAATATCCTGATACTCAATTAACTTACAGATGGGTGGAACTAATTCAGAAAACACTTGTCATTGTGCCTGCTTGCACACTAAGGTACTTCAAATTTGAATGTCGTGCCGTGAGCAAAACACATTAAGGTCTCATTACGCAGCTGCATAAAAATTATAATTATCAGAATTAAGTCATCGATTATAATTTTTGTTTACAGTGGTTATTGGCTGGTTGTATAGCTAGTCCCCCAATTCAAATAATTTACCAGACATACATAGCTCATTTAATTGTTAATATCCACTCGCGTGGTGCTTAAGCCTTCAAATATTTTAATTTTTTATATTCGCAGATTAAGACCGTATTGCGTAACAACGATTCGATGCTACCCAGTCCAAGGAAATTTGATGCCAGGAGTGTTTTAAATACTGTGTGCTGTTCACGTCTGCAGAAGGATAATGTAGTGCAATGTGAGTGGCTTGATATTGAGTCCAATAAAGCTGTCAGGATGAGATATGGAAGTTAATTCAGTTTGCGTGATAAAATTACATGTTAAGCATTACCGAAAACGAAATAGAAGGGGCTGAAGCACATGTTTATATGGGTTCGTTCGGTTCAGTTATTGGTTCGGATATACACAAAACTGACCTAAGCCTACCAGCTCTGCTTTTAGTGCTCTTTTGAATTAAGGATTAACAAAGCATGTAAAATAACATTGTGGTTTCAACAATGCAAATTCTCATTATATTTTAATTACTTTACTGGTCAATAAATTATTCTGGTAATCTCAGACAAGGGTTATTTCTTTTGTAAAATTTCCGACACGTCTACAGAAATATCTTAAATTTTACGGTTAACGGAAGAGAACAACCACCACTTATATTTTCAGTTGCCAATCCAGGTCCATATAAATATCGGCAGACTGACCGTATGACTTCAATTTGTGGTAGACAGTTCCAAGCATCAACAATTATAACACAGTTAAACATGCGTACCGCTTCATTTGCATTTCAAGGAGCCTGGCTCTTGACGTTTGCAGTACTGTTCCAACACGCTTCCACTCAATATGGTAGTTAGTCTTGATTTTATAAACTTTTGTTTATTTAATTATTTAATTTTACGTTTGCTACAGAAACAGGACTTCAAATTTGGTTGCGGAATGCCCTTGCAAATTATTCACAATGGGTAAAGGAAAACAATGTTGACCCCACACCCGCTTACCACGGCCCCGCATACTTGACAGTTAACGAGAACCTTACCGGAACACACGTAGAGCTGGACTGGGAAATAAGGTAATACCGATTATTTTAGGTTTTAAGAAATAGTAAAATGGATAAAATTATAGTCCATGTGATATTTTCTTTTATGTAGAAATTACTACGTGCAAAACTATGCTGAAAATATAAGCTTAAATAGTGCAGGTGGAAGCCTCCAAGGAAGAGTATTTCATTTTAATTTCCATAATTTTCCTACGCCAAGGTTGGTGTTTGGAGGTAATACAAATAGCATTATATACTAATTGGGATTAAACAACAGTGCATAATTTTTATTTCTATCTTGGATTTCTACAGGCTATTACAAAGCCAATGGAACCGTAAATGGCAATATTCCCATAGGCGGAAGTGGTAACTGGAGGATGGAGTGCAATTATGCAAGTCACATGATGGAATTCAACAACATGACTATAACGCCTGAAGGTTACATTAGCGTTACAGATGAAGAAGGGCTGTTTGCATACCATGTGCTTTTGGGTGGACTATGCGAAGAAATGCAATTTGAAGGACTGTTTGATACCGTCGATGAAGAATTTGTTTATGTTATACAGATTGCTATACGTAATAGTCTGAGTGACTTGATGAATACGAGATGGCCAAGGTACTATCCGGAAGGAGACGTGTTCCTTCGGTATTTTCAGGAACTGTTTGAGGTAATTGGAAGTACGCTCTGGGTATTATCTTTTCCTTATTTAAACAACTCATGAATATTTTGCTATATTACAGAAAACACATGTAGCAACAATTCTTACTCCTCCGCCGTGTGATAGCGTTTGTAATGTTGTGGTGGATGAGCCAATTGTTTGATATGGTGACCAGAAAAATATTTTTGGCAACAGGATGTTATTTACAGGAATGATGTTACCTATTTTTCAAAATTAATATAATTCAAGTGATTTACTAAAAACACTCGAAAGTTTTTTTAATTGTTAAAAGCATACATAAATACACTTTGTATAAAGCATCACTTTGTATTGTAGTAATTCATAAATCTCCCGATATCCTGAAACAAGTGTTTTCTGGCTTATTTTTCAACAAAATATCCGCAAAGTCGACGGAAGCAAGCATTTTGTAATCCATGCATTAAATCATAAACTTCTGTTAACGATGGTAAAACGCAACTTTGGAGATGATAAGTGTCCCAGTCTCTTCATCACCGTCGTTCACCTCATCTGGTAAAGTTGGATATCCAATATCCTTGGTAGTTTGTAACATTTTAAGCATTTTTCTCAACGAGCTACATGAGCGAGTATGCAAGAGTAGATGTTGAGTAACTGCATGATCTTGGCAAGCGGCGTGTAAGAAACTTGTAAATGCTAAAAATGAATTGAAAGCATTCTATCGTCTACTCTTATTCTCCAGTTACAAAAATAAATTGACGTGGGAGTACGCTCTTGCATGGACTTGATGAGCATGACCATGTTTTTAGATTGAATTAGCTGTAATGAGCTTGCTTTTTTATAATTCATACATAAATATACACAAATGCATATATATTTAATTCATACAAGGATTTAAATTTCAATAAAAAATGAGTTGATTAGAGACAGTATACCTATGTTTATTGCAGCAAAGAATAGTATTAAAAGTTGTTTTATTCATTTATTGCTATTATTTAATTGCTCATGTGTGAGAGATCATTCGCCTCACAACGTACTCTTAAAATGTTTGTTTACTTCGTTACGCTCTTGCTCACACAACGGGCTGTGAGGTGTGAATTCGCAAACGGAAATTATTATTATTGAGGAAGTTTGCTGATTCTCTCTAGTTCATTCATTTTGATACATAAAGCCAAAATACTTCCTGAGATGTTGGTCATTTGCTCAGTTCACCTCATTTTATTCAGAATAATGTGCAAGCCCGCTGTAAGTCTGCAAAAAATAATTGATAAAATTCAAAGTTAGTTTAGTTACTGAAATTTTATACTTTATTTTTCGTTATTTTCAGAGTGTGCTTGTGCTTTTGGCCATCGTCCTCGCCATAGGAATGGCATTAGACGATAATGACAACCTCATTCAACCTTTCCCCTCCTTTGGAGAAGCATATTACGGGAAGGAATTCGGTCCATGGCGGCCATTTCCGTATGGACTGCAGGAATACGGAAAAGGTAAATAGTGTTTAATAATTTAATATGTATTTTTAATGTATTGTTACTTACATATTATGGTGATTTGTATGGATTTGTTAAAGGATTGAAACGTCCTCGCGTTCTGGGCTACGTCGAGAAATTCGGGTTGGTTCGAGTTAAAAAAGCAGCACTCTGTCGGCGTCTTCATAATCCTATTCTTAAAGTGTACCGGTTTTGTATTAAGTTATTGTCGCAGTGATTTAGTGTCCTTTTTTAGTAAAAATGTATTAAAGACCCTCCGAAACTGTAATAAAAATAGGAAGAATAAGAAACACTTAAAACTGAAACACTTTTTTTTCTAAAAAGACTTGGCTTGGCTATTGCAAT
>JAHZNG010003732.1:0-22148 GCA_027744375.1 Orchesellides sinensis | reverse complement strand
GGAGCCACATGAAAAAGGTAAACCTTGTAAGCTGAATTGCATTACATCCTGCTTGTTTCTTATAATATCAACAAACCTATTGATTGAAGCTAAAAAATTAGTAACTGAAACGCTGTAACAAATGACAGACATTGTCAGACAGATTGTAGAATTTTCAGAATTCCATAAATAATTACGGGTAATAAATTTTTTCCCTGCGCTTGACATAAATTGCATTTTTCCGCTTTGTAGTCTACGGCCTAGTTACGAGGCTAAAAATGAAGAGCGCAGATTCCTCAAAGAAAATACACATGGCTATAATTTAAATGCTTATCAATGCATATACGTTATAAGTAATCTTTACGTATAGGTCTTTTTTATACTCATACTGCCATATTGCCTTATTTCAACTATAAAATATGATATATGATAAAACTTTAAAATAGGTGAAGGTCTTGGTCGAAGAAAGATCTTCCTGTTTTTTAATTTTGTACATAATAAAATGCATTCTATCTAGTTTTTTCTAAAAAAGCTTACCTTTGTGAGCACCGTTGCTATCCATGCGCTTACTAAGAACAAGAGGAGGAAGAAGACGTGTCGGAACTGGGATTCAACGGGAGTACTGTTATCCTGTGGAGTGTAAGACAATACTGACCAGTGACCGTTGAAACGACTCTCACGGAGAACTTTGATTTCGAAATTTTTCACTTGGGGCTTGATCTCCTTCTCCAAAACCACAAAGCATCTCTAAAATACAAATATTTTAGCTGCTTATATGCTACGGTACTTTGAAGTACATTTAACTGAGCCAAAAGTGGAAGTTTAATTAAACTAAACTTACAATAATGACCAATGAAATATAGTTCGCTGGAAAACGAGTTAAACCCATGAAGTAACCGAGAAACATCCAGGCCATAGTCTCCATTCTATTTATGTATATATATTATTGCATTCGTTTTTGAATTAGGAAAGTGGGTATCATGTACAGATTTTACATATAAGCAAACTTGTATAATTCTTACGCAATAATAGCTAATCCATCTCTATATCCGGCCAAACGGAGGAGTTTCCAGGAGCGCTCGCTGTTGTAAAAGATATAGAGATTTAAAATAGTAGTATTAAAAAAAATTAGTAGTTATTATATTTGCAAAATAATGCTACTACTTATATAAATCATTGTTTTAAAAGACTAACAACACAAGAGCACAAATAATAGAGACAGCAGCCACAAGATACTGAGATTTCCGACAGTACTCAAGTACCCTGTAGTAGTGGGGCGCATACTTTTTGCTCTGTACTGGAATTTCCCACTTCCAGACAGGGATGTAATCTCGCCGAATATCTTCTACAAATCTACCAAAAGATTCTTTGATCCCTGCCATTGATGTAATTGTTTTTTAAATTTACAACTAGCGAATGTGTTTTTGCTAAATACAACGTAAATGTTGCTGAATACATGAGAGTGAGTCAATAAAAATGGAACATAAAAATAAATTAAATTATGTGACTGGCATTATTTTCCATTTTTCTCCAAATTCCGAATTCTCGGACAATTCATATCTATTTCCATAACTCCATTGAAGGCGCAAGAAAAAACGTCACGTCCATGGGCCGGTCAGGTCACTAGAATTACTAACTGTAGGTCATTAGTACTTCATTTCACATTATCTTATTTTACCTGATATGTTACGGTAAACAGTAAACAACTATACTATCTCAAAACGTGCAATTTACAAAAAAAATAACCTTCATAAGATAACGCTGCAATTGTGGCTAACAAAATAACTTGAGATTGAAAGCAAACTAGTAGTGATCCCATTTTTGATGGCAAGCCAATATAAAATACCATTTTTTTTACTTGACGTATTAAAATATTTTAGTTCACGCAGACCATTTCACCGCTACGACAATTTACTCTCAGAACATTTGACTATATCTCTATATGCTACTAACAGTAAATACCCATCACTTCTATTCATTTGCATATGTTCATTCATAAAGAACTTTGAGATTACAATGACTTCATAGTTCAATTGTCTAAATTACAATTTTGAAGTGTACATATGTAGAGTTTTCGATGAAATGGAATATGTATTACTTGCATGGATAAGTGACAGCAGTTGTCGGATGCGATTATGATAATGATAGGCTGTTATAAGTTTACAAATATTGAATATACACAGTAGCATGCCACCAATTTAAAAATTATATGATAAAAAGTTGCTGAAAGTAATCAAAAGTAATGCCAAGCAAAATGCTGCAAGCAAGTCATCACAGTTATCAGTTTTAATCAGTTGTATAAGGTGCAGTGATTGAATGAATAATATTTTGTTCACCCAATATCAGTCATCTTTCTTCATTACGAATTCTTTTAATTCACCCTATACAAAAGTTAATATAGTGTTAGCGGATATTCACATTAGTTATTGTTGTTAGTATGGAGTAGGTATATATGAGGCTGATTGACATCCAGAATTAATTTCGAATATAAAGTTTTAAATTATGTTTACATTATAAGGATAGGAAACGTAAATAGATGAATTTCGGAAAGGAATATTTGAGTATATAGGGGTCTGAGAGGTACACTAAACTATAAAAATAAAATGCTTCTCAGGACTCAGGAAATTTGGACTGTTAAAATCATAACTCTTATAACGGATTGACGCTTCATTTTGTGGTTGAAATATTATGTTTACATGTTTGCTTTATAGCTATATCATACACCAAAGTATGTTCTTTGTGTAATAATAATAAATTCATCTGACAAAATTACAACTTCTTCCTGTTCTAGAAATGTTACTCATCAAGCGTAAATTTGCTCCGTTGAACTAATTAACATTTTTGATTTTGGGTGGCACAAACTATTTTTGTGTTCAATAATGCACGGTGTTCTATTTATTTTTATAGCTTAGATAGGAAACAACTTTACATTAAATTATTTATTCATAGTTTGTGTCCGCATTGTTGGCCGCATGATTTCTTACTATATTCGAGCTAAGTAAACCGGTTTCTAATAATTTAAAAAAAAAGGGTTATCGATCAAATTTCTTGACAAATCATTCAAATATTCTGAGATAGAGATCACTCGGGACTTGGGATGAAAACTCTTGAACGAAAAGGTAAATAATTCGGGGTACAGTGAAAGGGTTTAATCAACTAAACTGAAGTTGATCTCGTTAGACGCACTAAGGTATCATTTAACTAACAGAGCTTCCAGTGCTTGATGTTCTGGCAAACATGAATGTCGATTGTTGTGTCGATGGGTTATTGCATGATTGGCTAATTAGAAATACAGAAAGAGAGCTCACGCTTTAACACTTAACTAAATTAAAAGAGAAAGCTAATAACACGAAACATGAATTCAAAGATAAATTTTTTAAAAGTAAACAAATGTGAGAAAATTGTGACGTTTGGTTGGTATAAAATCAACAGGTAGCGGTAGGTAAAAACGCATACTTACTTTTTAAAATTATAATATCTAGGCTAATCCTCGCATGAAAGGTCGTAGTATTGCACCAAAATTATATTTTCAAGCCAAGGGCAAAAGAAAAGATTTATGATGACGGGGGTTTCACACGCATAATTTAGGGATTTTAAAGGGCCTTTATTAAAGTAATCAACATCAACGTAAATGCTTTTTATAAAATGCGTAATGTCACTCAAAACTTCGTGCAGAGCGTAATGCATTTTCGCTGCGCGAACTTTTTTATAGCCAAGTCGCTACAACTGATGAACAATGCATGCTTACCTGTACGATGCCTACATACATTCATATAAGTGCATATGTATATGAATATGAATATACACCTATGAAAATAACATCAATAAAATATCCGTGTCTACTAGTTATATAACTAGATCATTATTGCATGATGACAATTTTATATATGCAATTATGCCGGTTTTTACAGATATGTTGGTGCAGCATGAATAATAAAATGCATGAAGAGCGGATACCCATCATTAAATAGAAGTGACTGTGAATTGTGCCCTAGACAAGTTGACAATTTACTATCAGATAGATGCATTGTCAGTAAATTATCAAATTGCATTTATTATCCTACTCAATCTAACCAAAAAAATTTAAAGATCGTTTTGTATATTTTCTGAAGCGTGAAGTTGATCAAGTCTATTTTTCTACTCCCAAATTTTATACACATTGCGATGACCTTCAAATATTCAACCTGACATTGTGTCATTTAAATTGATTTTCAAATGTTTAAACTATTATTTGTTATTTGTAGTCGATGGTAAATAATTTAGAATTATTTATGTAAACAAATGATCTTATATTTTTAAAATATTTAATCTTTCACGCATCATTCTTAACCCTCTCCCCAGAAAATCATCTTAACTGCTAACCTGCTAACTACTGAGGTAGCTAACTGTTTTAACTTCACATAATATGAGTATCAGAATTTTAAACATTATAGATTTTGTGGTAGTATGTACATGAGTAGCATTACTTCTGCAAAACAATGTTTATGACGCTACTGTAGTTGCATCATGTCGTGTTATTATGTACTCGTAATAAAAATTGAAAATCTAACATGTCATGATAGTCATGAATCACATTGAACTTCAATTCAACTAAATGCTCATACAGCATGTTACTTTGTCACGAACGTATTTTTTTAACCAAGTAGCTTTATAGAGCAATTATTAGGTAAACAAACTTGGCCATTAAGCTTGTGGTAGACTTAATTATTGGATGATTTCAAAGAATGCCTAGTCATATATATTTAAATGAAGGGTTGGCATTAAAACCAATATGCCAATATAAATCTATTCATTTTTTGTAAAATTATTTAATCTTATCTCCGAAACTTATGCGGGATTGTTAACAATTCAGTATAGGAGATATGAGGCACGATCCAAGGAACTTTTCAGCTTATTACAAAGAATGCATCCATACTATACATAAAAGGGAATGTAAAATTATAAAGCATAATAAGTTATTATGCAATATACGTGTGTTCTTTGATTAGCATTTAAAGAATAGAAGCGTATTATATTCCATTTGTAGGTACTATCGTTAATCTTCATAATGTCCGTCGTCGTCCACACTTTTTTGTTAAAAAAACTTAACGATTGAATGAATCTTGGACCTAGATCTTAATAATTCTACAAAATAGGGTGATACAATCCATTTTAATGATAATGGCAAATATTAAATGGGATATTTTTTTGCTCAGATGCTCTTGATTTCATCGCTTAACGGTAGACTCCCATTTAAATCGGTAGGCTCATATATATAACATTGAGCCAACGATTTTGTACATTTAAATACTTGTTCAGAGACACCCTCTAACTAACTACATACATAGTTATCTATTGCGCCCAAAGCCTAGTGAGAAGCGATGAAGAAACTTATTACGTTTAAATGATGAATGAAAACCAATTTTTCAAAACACCTTCTGGCTCAATTTTCTCAGCTAAACTAGCGAACAATCAAGCTCAAAGACCTATTTCATAAAAGAGAAGGGGATCACGTTTTTAAGCAGATTTGGATTTTTAATAAGAGAAGGGATAATAAGACAAATAAGTAAAGACGAAAAATATGCGTGTGTGCTTAATTTATTGGATAACTACCGCATCGATTTTGTGAGGTGTTAGGTAATCCTAGGATTTGTACTTATGCCTTCCCTCTCTGTCATGCATATTGTTACAATACCCATTTTATGTAGAAACATTTCCACATGTTAACAACAATGAGTTAATATAACAATGTTTTTGACCATTCTTATTTTCTTCATAATGGAACAATATTAGGCGAGTAAATGTGTCAGATTCGTTTCGTGAATCCAATCAGTGTTTTTGTGTAACGATCATCGTCATCAATACCTTCAACAGAATATTAAAAATTTTTGCTTTTTATACAATATTCATGATACTTTATTGATTAAACTCTTTGACGCTTTGGAGTCTATAGCAAGTATTTTGACATATTGTGGCTTGTCAAATTTTAAATATTGAACGGCTGATTATAATCAAACTCACTTTTTATTTAAATAGGTTATATGTAGGTGACCTAAGCCTACAAAAAATAAATTCATTGAATTCTGACTAGCATTCTGGTATGGAACAGAAATTTTGACATGTTATATCAGAGGCAATTACAATAAAATCTTTTCTCGGTGTCAGGCAATTCTTGGCGCATGGTTATTATGTTGCAATATCGTGATGAGGTCAAGATTGTCTTGATGTCCCTTCCGGGATGAAATGCTTAGTTTTGACTATAAAACTATACTACAAAGTAAAATTTGTTTGAGGGAGCTAATGAATATCAAATCATGATTTTCCGAATTTATGACAATAAAGCTGAGAATTGCATAAAAACAACCAACAAAGCGTTGTGCAACTTATGTTTGCGCAACGTTTCAAGTTGTATATAGCGTTCAATATTGAGTTGATTAGAAATTTCATAAGACCAGCAGCATAGCTCGGATTTCAAGAAAAAACTCTTCAATGTAATTAAACCAAGATATGGTTAAGATTATTAATCACGGAATTTTAACCAAGATATGGCTTGTTAATTTGGCTGGGTAATTTTTTATTTAGTTGCTTTAATTGCTATGTCCCCATGCTATTTTTCAACGCACGTTTTTAAGACTAATTTTAATCGCGTGGAATTATAAGTGCATTCGAAACTCTGCGTTCTATTGATGCAGAAGACCTTACACAACTTTTCAATTTTGAAGACGGAGTCGAGGACAAAGTAATAAGTTCACTGCAATGTGAGGTAGGGCGTACATAAGTATAGAGATGGAAAAATAATAATAATTAGACAAGAGATGGGAAATACGATAAAATTTGCTGCGTACGCATTATGGCTTACTTTTTAACTTTTTATCTTTATCAACTTTATTTTGCAAGGGTGAACTATTGAGTTTACGCAGTTGACTCTAATCTTATGCCACTGAAAATATTGATATTGCAAAAACGTTTGTTACGCGTAATGATACTTAAGAATGTAATAAGCCATGGAATTAGAAGTCAGCGACATCTCAAGGAAGTCCCATTTCATATGCACACAAATTTTGTGACAAGTTGTAAACACTAATCAGTACTGCGAGCGCTTGAGCTTCCTTGAACGTCTTTTTACTGAAACGCTTAAATCAACGAAGAAACCAAACAATGAACTTGACAACCCCAAAATACATACCTATATTGCGAGAACTTGCGTGTGGTATTTTGTCATTTTATTTTGATGAGTGAGCACCTACTTGAGTCAAATTAATGAATTCTTAAAACTAGGTTTACTTACTAGTATTGTACCTGTGATTCTTGCCACCTAAGCCCAACTCGATGTTACCAGATTTTTACTTCAGGTACAATAAACATTTTTTAGCTTTTCTTACTTTAAAACTAAAAGCCTCCTACGAAACCTTGTACGACCTTGGCATGCTAACAAACAAATGAATGAATGAGTTTAGTTTAGACCCTAAAACAGGATCAGGAATGGGAAGTGTATTGAAATTACTATGTATTATATGCTTTTGCGAAAAGTCGTATGCAATGTGAGTACTGCCATCCGCATGTGTGTGTGAACTATCTCAGAACAAATTATAATTTGTAAGAATGCATAATCCTGCTGTCGCAGCCATTATCACCTCTCAAGGAGATACTTAATTTTCTACCAATTGCCAATTACCTTATCATTGCATTCCATTGTCTTCAACTATTCGATTTTATCTTCGAATTCTTTTTACCACACACCAGAAGAATATCCTTACGTTAAATGCAACAATCAAAGTTGAAAATCCACTTGGTGTTGGTAAGATGACATTTGTGCACCTTTGTTTCTTAAATACAATACGGACTAGCGGTAACCTCAGTTAAAGTTTGTTTTTTATTACTTCTTGTAGTAAAATAAAAGAATGCTGCAGAAACAATAAGTATTCACGCATTTTAGGTTGCCACCAAAGACGCACTTTTAAAGTTCACCTTAACCGAAGCTTACGTGAAGCAACTGGTGGCTTCATGCAATAAAGGGCATTTATATGGGTCATTTCAAAGAAATTATTAAGCACTCCATATAATTAAGTGCAAGTATTTTTAATTTTTAGTTTCATTAAAGTATATATAATTGAGACTTTAATTGTTGGTTGAGTACTGAGCCAAGATGCATGCCTAATAATACTGCATGCACATTTATAGAAGTCATTTATGAGTTTAGTCAAGGTTATCTTGGTTCATTTTAAGCTGCAAGTCTACTGCAATTTTATTAGAAATTTGCATGCAGTGTAAACCTTGTATTAGTTCCAATATTCACATGTAAAATTTCTTTAATACTGTCATTTTACTACTTTATGCTTTGTACTTTTGGCTCAATTTCCCTGATTTGTAATAAAAACAACATGAATGCAAAAATGGAATTAATTGTTAATTAAAGTTTTCATTCATTAACACATAATATTGATATTACCAGCATAAATTGATAAAGACATAATAAATTGCTACAATGATCGAGATAATTAAACTAAATACAAGTTTATTAATGTGTGAATAGGTTAATGGATATAAATCATACTAGTATAACATTAACAAATCTTCCTCTTAATACTACCAACACGAATATGTCTACTGTATATGTGTACTTTATTATTAAGTTATTCAGTAACACACTCTTTCTTTGTTCTGTTTCCAAGAATCATCAAATATAAGGTAGTTTTGTATGATTTACATGAAAATGATAAAAATTGCTTATTTCCTTTAAAATAATTTGTATTTGTGTGGTATGTGAACGTGAAGCAATTATAGGTATACGCAAAAGCAAACTCGTCAACAAATTTGACACTTTTTTGCATTTCGATGATCATATTTATGTATGAAGGAAGTAACGGAGATGTATGATTCTATCACAGTTCAATATCATAATAATTCAAAAAGCTTAAAATGTAGGAAGAAATTAATTCACACAAAAATGTATAATTTTTCGTATTCCCTATGAAGGTTACGTCCAATATACTATGTGCTGAATGACCATAACCGTAACTTACCGATTTATTCATTTTAGTTTTAAACAGCCAGCAAATCATTATCTTTGAACAATATGCACCATGCATGCGTAGGGTAAATTACCTTGTTGTATGAAAAAATNTGCATGCGTAGGGTAAATTACCTTGTTGTATGAAAAAATGGTGTCATTTCGTGGATGTAAAAGTGCGAAAATTTCCTTTATTGTTTTGTGAAATTCATATATTGTGCCATAAAATGCACAATCAAAAATTTATTCCTGTTTATTTGTTTTTATTTTTTATATAATTAAAATGTGAAGGCTATACGTTAAAATACAGGGCTAATTAAACCTTTGTTTTTGAATCATTTATGAATTAACGGTATATATTCCATTTTCAAAATTCAAAGAAAAGGATTCAGAAAATTTGTATGGTTCAAAGGGTTAGAGCTATTGTTTTTAGTTCAGGGTGCTAAACAATGGTAATTAATGTGCTGCAGAAAGGACAAAATTGACTTTAAAAGCACAAAAGCTTTTCTGCTTCAAGTAACTTGACGTAATCGCTTCAGGATGCATACCAATACCTAAGCATACACATAAACCATGTGGGCGTCCGACAATCTACAAGGATATCCAATGCAGCAAATTGTATCTCGCGCAAACTCCAACCTGTTTTTGTTAACGTCATTAGTATTCGGCGCTTACAAATTGTTAAATTCGACTGTACATTTTAGTTTATTTTACCTCTTTCCCCAATAGGGTTGCAAATAGACCATGCCTACGATTTATATCATATTAAGAGTCTTAAGCCATTTGACCATGATGGCATAATAAGGAGTGTGAATAAATTTTGGCTAGACAATTTTATGGCTTCAGCTAGTGTCATTTTATTTCATTGTTGATTTTTATATAATTTGAACAGAGTTTTTGTGGATTTATTGTTGATATTAAATTTTTTAAATGATATGATAAGGTAACAGCTGCCACTGTAACCTGTAATTAGGAATATCGTTTTTGTCCCTTATCTCATAGGCTTTTTTGTTTAAATGTGAAATGTGGCCAGAAATTAAACAACGATAGATGAATACAACACGCAATGAGATGTGATCGTTGTCAGTAATTGTGTTATTTGTTTGTAAAATAATTCTTCTTTGATTGATATGATTCAGGTTCAGGCTTGCATTGCATTCCTCAATTTATGTGCAAATGAGTGATTGATCGTTAGAAGTAAGTATTTATATAGAGCAAACTTACGCCTATGCATGAACACGTATACTGACTGATTTCAAATGAAGACATTTGACACGCGTGTCTTTTTCGTGTTATTAAACATGATCTACTCGTTTTGACTTGTCATTGACATATTCACTGACTTAAGTTCATTGGATCGTATTTCTAATTGCTGTGAACTAATGGACGCGTTTAACAATGGTCTTCCCCCCACCCATACCCATCTAAGCTTCCACCATTATTGCAATTCAAGTATTTTGCAAATATACGAATTGTTAAAAAACACATTACCTGTTTTAATGCGTTGTTGCAGTTGCAACTGCACTTGTAAACTTATCAACTAATGAGTTTCAACGTTTGTCCGTTTTTTCCCTCTGTCTTGGAGTATTTGTAGAGATGCACTTATTCAGTATCTATTTTGCAAAACCCTTGTGTATACAATCCAGGAAAAATGATAGAGGGTGGGCGATCTACATTCTAGATCTGTAATTTGAAATAACATGCGATTAGTTATTAATGCGTTTTTGCAGTTGCAACTGCACTTGTAAACTTATCAACTAATGAGTTTCAACGTTTGTCCGTTTTTTCCCTCCGTCTTGGAGTATTTGTAGAGATGCATTTATTCAGTATCAAAACAAAGACATTTATTCAGTATTCAGCATTTATGCATTTTGCAAAACCCTTGTGTACACAATGCAGGAAAAATGATAGAGGGTGGGCGATCTACATTCTAGATCTGTAATTTGAAATAACATGCGATTAGTTAATAACAAATCAACTAATTTAAAGCAGTTGTCAAAGTAGTCATAAAACCATTTTAACAGATAGTTATATATCGAGCGGTATTCTGACTTCGATTTGTGCAACCCTGCACGAGTAGATTAGTCCACATTCATTAATTTCCTGTACATTTTGTGTACAATTACATGTTATTTGGCCGCTCGATGTGTCAACAGTTGCTAAATTAACCTATTTTATTGCATATTTATGACATATATATGTGTATTGTTCATTCTTTAAGTCTTTAAATCTACGTGAAGCTAACAACGTAAGGGTGTAAATGTTTAGAATTCATCGCAAATCACAACTAGTTTTGAAGAAAATGAATTTGTTGTAATTATAACTTTACATTCGTAGAAAAAGAAAGATTTGTCATGCAATAAATTTTTTGACTTTTTGAATTACGTAAACCAAGCCGAAACAAATTGAAAATATCCTAATTGTTTCATAAAGTATTCATGGGGCTTCATGAAAAAACAAGAATGAAGTTATGCTCAAAAAAGTTAATTATTATGTCGTCTATAGAAGCCTTAACCTGAATCAAATGATTTGCTTAATTCTAGGCTCGATAGAATGTCGACAAAGTCACGTAGTTTCATGTAGAGCTTTGCTTAAAGTCTTTGTCTTGTTTATGTGATTGTTCTCATACTTACTATTAGATGCACTTCACAATGCTCTTTAGGGAAAAATGAAGGATAATAATAATGAAACAGCTTAGATGAGACAATGTATGCGTGGTTCCTGCAGACATTTCAAGCGTCATCAAATCATTTTTAAAATTTTCAAAAGCTTTGTTACTTCTTGTTCGTTCTTTTGTACATAAAACATGAATTTTAAATGAAGTTGGTACTTACCTATGTACATACTTTAGCTAAACAGGTAATGTAATTTAATTCCAACCTTCCAGTTTAGATTTGTACATGACTCGGAAGGAAAGCATAACAATTCCATCAGGCAAAAAATGCAACATACCTGCAAGTAAATAATTTGCAGAAGCCGTGACATTTAAAGTTGATCTGCAGTAGACGCCTGATATAGTTAGTAGGCATGAAAATCCTGACTCAAGTCTTACAGTCTAGGAAAGCATAGCCTTATGACGTAATAGCTATCCTTTAAAAAATATAAAATGCCCTGAATTAGATCACGACTCTGTAGGACAATAAATAATTATGGGGATGGAAGTTGCATAATGAAGTAATGTAGTTCGTCAAAGTATGTATGTGTGGCAAGGTAATGTAGCCCCTAAGCAAAAGTGGAAGGAACGAAACGTGTTAGTCGTATTCTAACTATTTGAAATAGTTACGAGCAAACGTTTCATTTCGTTGGTGTGGTTGAATGTTTCTAGCAAGATCACTAATTTGTCCTTTGAATTCGTTAAGAACCAATTAGGGATTTTAAATCACCTTAAATCTAGTACTATAAGTTTGAAAGATCATATACATTTGCTTTACCCCTTTCCTCTCATAAAGTGTTACGATTAATATTTATGCTTGTACTAATTGCACTTTTTACTTCCTTTAGGTCTTCAAATGAAATGATGCACTTTACTGTACTCGATACTTCGTCATGTTTGCATATTAAACTATAGACGCTTTCAGGTTTTCTAAATTACTGCAGTTTTGCATACAACACAATGAAATGACAAGTGCATAGGTACGTACATAGTACATCTTAATAATTGACAAGAACAACTGTAGCTACACACAAGTAAACATGTTTGAAAAGACATGGCTTCATATAACAAATGAGTCTGATCTGATCTTTAAAGATAAGCTTAGATTATTACCTGCAAGTATTTATTAATGTACACATTTCGCTAGAATCCTTCCCAAAGCTCCCATGGCTCAAGGCGAAGTATTTATTTGGTTTAAAAAACGCAACTCTTGAGTTGAGACGGTAATCAATTTGACGTATTATGGTGCGAGATGTTATGTTATAAATATGAATTGTAACGTAACTTACTACGCACATGAATATGTCTTTTATCATAGTAAACCAACAAGATTTGCGGTTTTGTGTGCAATTGCAATTAAGTCATATAAACTAGTAGACACTATGCACGCAAATGGGATTGTTAAGGGACCTCCTAAGGAACCTCTATACTCCGTAATGATAATCATGTATGTATTTTGTGTCATGTTGTGTGTGAATTTTGCTTATAACTATAGCCATAACGTCAAATTGTTGTATCTTTCAACGAAAAATTAAGAATCTACATAATCGCATGTGTACTATCAATAACAAGTAACTGAGTGGAGTATCTAACTGTTAGCATACGTACATCCTTAAAGGGTTATAGATATGACTGTTATATGACCAGTAACATAGCACATTGACATTTTCAGGGTTTATACGCTAAGACCTATGCATTGTTCTTTGTAGATCCATGTGGACGCTTTAATCAACGCCAGATACTACGTGCGTTATGAAAATGGTTATATCATCATGTAGATCGTAATAATGCAAATAAATAGTACCTGTTGTTGAAAAAGAGGATGGATCATTATTTACCACGATTATGAAAATTCTTCTGGGACTTTTTTTTGTAACATGCACAAGCTGGGTCGACGCTGCGAGGACTTTGTTTGTGACCGATATATAAAGAGATCCGTCCCTTCATTTCACTATCAGTTGTCTCGAGTGCTTGTGTCAAGAAGTAAAGAGTTAGCTCCTCTGAAGTTCCTACTTTGTTAATTATTTATATTTTTCTCCAGTATTTTGTTAGAAGTTTGATCTTCGACACAACTTTATATCTCATCATGAAGGTTTTGGTTGTTCTTGCTGCTTTTATCGCTGCCGTCAGTGCTGGTCACTTAGGCTATGGCCATCATGGAGGATATGGGCATGGTAAAGACACATACTGGATTGACAAATTGTGGATTGGACTGATTTATAAAGTGTGTAAAAATTTATGGGACTAGAAATTTTAATATTTTACTTTCGTTTTAGGACATTATGGAGTAGCAGCAGTTCCAGTGGCTATTCCAGTTGTCCACAAGGTGAGAATAAATCTATGAAATGATTTGCAGAAAAAGCTTCAACTTTGGTCGAGATGTAGACTAGGTTTCTCACATCCAATCTTTTGAGATTTTTTATCAAACCCGGCTATTATTGGTTAATCTCAGCTTACCAAACGTTTTACGACAAGATAACCTATCCAACCTTACAGGCTTCGAAACCTAGCCTAAAGAAAATTGCGTTTGCCACGCATCTTAACATTTTTTATGATAACTAAACTAAAACTTAGCCTATACGATTTTATTGTAGCTTCTAAGTTGTATAAAAGAAAATTTTACAAAATTTCTTGAAAATTACCAAAAACAGGTCCCAGTCGCTACCTCATACCATCACGAGCACAGGACATATCACCCAAGTAAGACTGCGTTGAAAGTGCTTAATAACACTGAAAGACGTTAAATTTTTTACCTTAATTAATCAAGCATAATTATGTGTACTATATAGTTGTGCCCGTCGTTGCAAAAGTTCCAGTTATAGCAAAGGTTCCTGTAGCTGTTCATCACGTTCCTGTTCACCATGGTCATTACGGTCATGGTAAAGTCCTCTTATTCAATTGGTCTTAGTTTTTACTTACTTTTAACAATCAATTCGTAATTTTACGCATTTCTCGTGTTTCAGGCCACGGATATGGACACGGTTACGGTCACGGGTATGGACACGGAGGATTCGGACATTACTAAATCCCCTTAGCTCGCTGTTGTTGTCGTTGGACCTCACTCGCATGCTTTCGTACTTCAAGATTACAATAATTTATCCTCTCAGCTCCCGTATCTCTTTTTTTAACGAGAAATCGTGTGCCTATGTTGTACTTGCATTTATGCATTTAATGTTTGAATGGCTATTTTATAAAATATGGATACCAGGAATCAAATTGTTAACCAAAGTGACTTGTCACGAATATTTACACTGCAATAAATATGTATTTTTGTATGATATAACAAAAATTTTCCACGAACACAAAAACATCACCTACTTTGTAATTCTCATTACTTCTTATATCTTCCATGAATAATTTTTACAAGCACTTAATATTATAGTATTTTCTTCGCATATAACAAAATGAAAAAAAAAACTCAACAGACAAATCCAAGATAGTTTTTTCGGTTCAGTGCATGAAGCGATAAACTAATTAATTAATAGTTACACAAAAGATGTTAGGCAGAGGTGCATACAAGTTTATTACTCTCACAAATAACCAAACTTAACATTCATAAATTGTCCATTTCATTAAGAGCATATATAAGAAGTTTTGGTTAACACATAAATTAAGATGCAAAGAAACATAAATAAATACCTTCATGTTGCTTTAACGCAATACGCTTAACTATCTGTATAATAGAACTAACGTAAACGTGCCTGTTTAAACTGAAGTTACTAAGATATACTTATCTCGCTAAGTATGCTATTCTTGGCAATCTCGGTAAGTTACTAAATGGCACAATGGCAGTAACAGTACACGGTAGTACAACAATGTCAAAGCACAAAATGAATTCTGTTTACTATATCACACTGACTGAACACATGAAAGTCAACAGCAAAGCAAGAGAAAAGTTAATGCTAATTTGACTATGACTATTTGCATTTAAAAAATACATCCTTTTCAAAATTCATAACTAGTATCACACTCCTTTTGATTTGACGACACAATTTTTAATATTTCAAAAGCTTCTTCTAGATTGTTTCCATAATTGAATCCTCTTGATCTACAACCACAGTCGCAGTTGAACTGGGAGGGAGCAGCCCTACTTGTCCAGCAAACGATTTTGCTTTTGTTTCGGCCATGTATGAATCCAGCTCCTTGTCAAGGTCACTCTTTACTTTAGATTTTGACTGTGACATGTACTAGATAATATAAAAAATAGGTATTGTAATGTAATAGTTTAAATTCCATGTTCAGAAATTGAATTATAACAATGTCACATTACTTACTGCATCTAATTCATTATCTAAATCGTCCTTGGATCTGGGTTCTCCGAAGAAACTGATGTTGGATCTTCCAACTTTCCCTTTTCGATTGGAAATCATAGGAGATACCCTGAAAAACACGAAAACGGTGTTAGGCCATCACCTATCGTGTGCTTAATATTTACTATCCTAAAGTTGGTCAGATTTACTTAAACAAATCGGTCTCGTATTTTAGAAATCTCATTTTAAAACTGACTAAGAATAATATTAATATAATTTCCTTTATAAAAACAAATCTATATAAACTCTTAGACCGAACGGAGCTTTACATGATTTTTTTCAACAGTCAACAGTATATTTAATAATTACAACTATCATTGCTCGTTTAAACTGAATGACTAAATTAAATCTAAGATACGGTGAACACTATAAGTTTCTGAAAGGTTTTTCTAATCATTAACCTTCACATAAACAAACTAACCGAATCCAACTTAAGAACAGTATTTAACGCCAGTAATTACCCATTGTTTTCATTGTTCCTCAATAACCCTAAGACGTTCCGGTTACTTATATTAACATGCTTTCCTTGCCGTCCAATCACAAATCCTCCTCCACCCCGTCTGGTAACCCTTTCCACCCTGCCTGATATAGGACCATTGCGAAACGATCGTGAAATACCTTTACGAAAAACAAACATTTATTCATTCTTTATAATATTGCTTGTTTATAGTTTATGCCTAATGGTATTCTGCTTTCCTCATCTCATTATTAAAACATCACATACCCCTTCCTCCTAACTTGCGTTTCAAGAAGTTAATTTGAGATCTGGCATCCCTTAATTGCCCCTTGAGCCTTAGAATTATAGCGTCCTTTTGAGCAGTTATGACAGCAATTTTCTTGAAAAAAAATCAATAAATTAATAATTAAAATATCCTTTGCAAGACATCCTTACTTGTTAAATGAAAAGTAAAGCTGGAGAAGAAGATAGTTACTTACATTCGATTTGGGCAGTCCGTTGATCTGTCTTCTGGGATCCCTTAAAACAAAATTGGCTTCAGGACACTCTACTCCAACAGACAAAGAACATTCCGCAACACCAGTTCCAGCGTTAGGGCGCAACGGATTGTGGCTAGGAACTGAATTGAATCTTAAACATCACAAACAAAATTCGCATGAGACAAGTTTAAATAGATATAGATTAAGAAATATGGCAGTTTATTCCTTGATTTGAACTATAGATTAGTTTAATTGAGCTCTAAAGATGCTCGATCAGCGTCGATACTAAAATCCAACTCTGGTCCACTTCCTATTCGTAGATTACAAAAATTACTATTACTATTAACGGAACAAAGTGGGGAAAGGTCCCGTAAAAGGTTTGAGACATGTAATACGTCTTTAAAACGAGGGCTTCATGGTGAACAAGGTTCAGTTGAAACTTTTTTCATTGGAACTTCAAATGGAGTTATAACCGATATATACCCTATTATCGTCCATGCATAGTTGATAGTTGTTACTAACCTCTCAGAAAGGGTGATGCGAGTATAGTGAACGTCAGATGACCACCCTTCTTCTGACCTAGCCGGATACATCTTGACCTGCAATTTTTTAACACTTTAATTAACTTTCAACAAAACTACAACGCAATACATGATTTCTACAGTAGAGGTTTCGATTCCGCGAAAACGACGAAAAGTACCCTTTCTTTATAGCCACCGTCTGTCCTTCTTTCTCGTTGTCGTTCTGTCTTCACCGAATAGTTACACAATACTATCCTGAAATGGCTGTCCTGTTAGGATTAGAATGAATGATGGAATAGATTGGCAAATCCTTTCGCCCTCTCTGACTCTGACGAATGACCTGTAATAAATAAACGCAAATGCCCCTTAGTAAACTGCTAAAACATGCTTAAAAACTTCAATATTTCTTCGAAGACAATTCAGAATTTTTCAAGCGCATTGCAACAAAAGAATACAAAACCTAAAGACAATTTCTTCGCTACCTCTGACCAGGAAGTGCATTCGTGCATCACTTCAGCTTATTATAATTTTCTCTGTCATCTGTCAGCTGTAAAATACACATTTTAAACCACTGTATCAATCATGATCGTTCTTACCTTCAAACTATTTGCATGGAAGAAAACAACTCCACTTCTTTATATAGCAGGGAAGATTACCATCTAGTATTTTTTTAAAAATCAACCTTTCACCTCAATTAATCCACGAACAAACTTTAAAAAACTACAAGAAAAAGAAAGGAAGGAAGAAGAATCACTAAACTATTCCCTAAAATAGATGATAGAATTACAAAACGAAGACTATTTTTGATAAAACTTGGAACGTTCAGTTCAGTTCAGTTGTATACGAATACGAATAGCCAACCAAAACACATGCTTTGCTTATGCATGCAGGAAGGAACCAAACAGATAAAAGGAACTACTACCATCTGCATCTAACTACATACTAACAGGTGGCTATGCTATGCTGATGCTATCATCATATCCCATGTCCCATACAACTGGCTGGACTGGAACCTGGAACCAGTCCGCATTCCGCATCCGCAATATAATATACCCTCAATCAAGCAAATCTATAGCAAAGTATAAGACAAAGATTCCACCAACCACCCTCACCTAAAATGCGAACCTTGCAATTTTGTATAAATTATTGCATTCTATGCAAATTCCAACGTATTTTTACACAACACAACTAATCAAATCCTAAGACATAATAATGGTCACTAACTAATGTGTATTTTATGTGATGATTACTAATATGACCTTATAACCTTTGATATATTCAGCGTTGTTATTAGTCAAAAAGAAAATTTTCCGTAACGTTACCGTAACTCCCGTAATCCGTTAGAAATACATGGTTCGTTTATGCACCATAGTTACGGTTACGGGGCTAACGGGACTTACGGACAGATTTTGCCAACTGCCTTATAATTTGAAGCCAAATGACTAACCTGCGCTTAAAACTAAATGATAAAATTGTGATATTTTACATTTCTTAAGAAATTGTAGTATCATCCCCTTTACTTACCTCAAACAGCCCCAACCCAACCTATGACGGACAAAGAACGTTCCTTTTGCCTGTTTACAATCTTCTTCCTTTTGAACAATAAACATAGGCATCGGTCGAGTCGGATAAAGTCAGGCCATGATTTTAGGTACATTCATTTGCATAAGTACATTTTTGTAGTTGACTTTAGCTTTGCTTTGTTGGTTTCTTACTAACTTGCTCTACTGCGGACCATTCATACTCTACATGAATTCCCTTTACCAGGCCCATCTTACTTGTAAAAATAACAGTGTAACTTGTAGCATACAATGAACGGCCCTTACTTATTACAATACAGTATGAAAGGTACTTTTTGGATAGATACTCCCATTGCACATGACTGACACAAGTACACTACCGGCAAAGTATGAAGTGCATCAACGGAAAAAATCTATACAAAAAAATACAGTAGGAGTACAGTACAACAGTGTATTTGTGTATGTACAATGCATTGTAAAAACGTAGTGTAGTAGCTCGTTGGTTCGGAGAGCTGCTTGGTAATTCACATTCACCAAATACACTGCAAGATACAAGGAGCTCCTGGATCAGATGGAACGTTAGTTTTAAGGACAGAGAGAGGATCTGCTAAACACAGTCGTTACTAAATAGACTTAATTGACCTCTGTTGCAGCAGTTTAGCAGCTGTTGTCATCTTTACCCTTGAAGTGATATTTTAATGTGAGCCAATTAATCAGGTGAAAATCAGGTGATTTTAATTTTTGTTAGAGTATCACCAAATATTTTTACTTGATTGTGAAAAAATATGTAAATAGGCGTTTTAGAGCTAAAGCTGTCTTCTAACAACAAACTCTGTTTTAAATTTTTAGCTAAACAACACATCACCTGTACCACCATCATCATCACCGTCCAGCATCACAGTTAATTGGAGGGGTACCTACCTACTTTTGTAATTTGGAGAAGAAAGAAGAAAATCGTGATAGTTTGAGGAGTTATTTTTTTAAAGGTAAGAAGAGGGGAGGAGGAAGGTACAAATTTTTAATGAGATGTAAGGATAAGGGTGGAAGGCTTGAGTTTGATTGATTGGAATGTGTTATTTGAAGGTATTATAGAATTCCCTTTGGTGGCTAGAGACTAGAGATTGAGTAGCCTAATTTGCTAGTAGTGTAACCTGGAGGAATCTGGGAGAATATTTAGTCATTAGTGTTGATTAATCCGTAAATTTTGTGTAAATTTAAATTGGAATAGATTTCTAAATTTGTCGAGGAATTATATAGCATCTGTTGTGGAAGGTTTTGAATGTTGATCAAGTCATCAGCTGACAGTTGATAATTTAAAAAAATTTAATTAAATGTTATTATGCAACAGGCAGTTTTTTGTTTAATTCAGTTTTTGTTAGTTGGTAGTTAATCAGTAGTCGTAGGTCGATAAGTTGTAAGTAGATTGGCAACTGAAAAAGATATTATCAGTTAGTCAGAACAGAAAGTAATAAGTTGTGTGGTCTTGCCAGTCTTATAATCTTCAGTTAGAAACGTAGTATTTGAATTTGAGCTAATTAGTATAAATCTTCAGCTTGGAACATATAATTATTATTCGGTGATCTTCAGTTTTATTTTATTGTCTAGTGAACTTCCTAGTGATTAGGATTTGATTTGTAATATGAAAAAGTGGTTTAGGTGGTAGTAGGTATATAATACATATCATTCATTAACATTTAAGTCATTTACTACTGATGATAAGCAACTAATGGAAAAAATTATGTGCAGTAACTTTTAGACTTATTAATCAGTCTGGAAGCATAAATCATAACTGAGGTTTCTTATTTGTGATTTCCAGTCGTCTCCAGTTCTTCAGTATTAGGTGACATCTTTGGGTTTCAAAACACTCGGAAACAATGGCTTGCGCTACACTTAAGAGAAGTTTAGATTTGGATCCACTCCATTCGCCTACGTCACGCCCATCAAAAAGAAGGCGATTCGCAGGAATGGGATCTCCATCGTCTGCTGCTATTACCCCCGCTCGGGAAGAGGTTGCCTCACCTTTCGCAGCCGTTACACCTAGCCTCACATCTGAGCAAATTTCAACCCATATTCGTGAAGAGATGAAGCGACTGAACAGACGACGACAATTGTATAACATCGAAGACAAAGAAGGATCTTCCATGAATAACTGTGGGAGTGGTCCTCCGAGTCCAGGCAACAGTGGGGGTGGTACTGATTTCAACTTAGAATCTTTGGGATCCCCCAGCGCAGTTGCTCAACAGGGCACTAAAGACATGTAATGTGTGGGTTGTTTCGTACGTAATATGTTCATAATTCAAAATAATATTATTAGTAAGCTGCCTTTGCCTTGATAATAGTAATAGATAATTAAAAAATTACAGAGTTGGTGTAATTACAACTGGAGTTTCAATCCTTTTTATTGATAATTCCCTGTTTTTTGTTCTGATTAAGTACAGTGTCTTCAGCGTTTTATCACTAATACGTTTTTGAATTACATATATTATTTAGTAATTTTGTGAGGTATTATTGATTCTCAGAATTAGATTCTGCACGTCTGATATTTACCTCGTTCCATCTGGTTGGTCCTCTCGTATCGTAAAATTATGCGTGTATTTAGTATTTACATTATTACATTGCTTCCATCGTTGATGCAGATCTTATTATTGTTATTATGTAAATAGCTTAATTTGATGTGTCATGGAATATGAATAAAGAGAAATTCATGATTGATTCAGTAACTGATTAGAAGTAATTTGTATTATATAAACTGATGATATTGCAAATGAAAGAGGTCCGTGAAAACTCTAATGCGTTTTTTGTAATACTCTTCGATGGATTAATGTTGGTGGTTTTGATCAAATGCTTTTTGGTTGGCGATTTATTAAAATGTGTTTGAAAAAACTTAAGTTTATTTATATATTTAGTTATAGATTTAGTAGCATGCAAACAACCAGTAATTAAGCACCTTCAAATAGTATAAATAAATAAAAAGCTTATATTAAGAGTATTTAAAAAAGTTGGAATTCATACGAAACTATCAAAAACATGATCTCATACAAAAGTTTACATCACAGACCGTATGGTTACACTACATTAGTTGTATTAGCATAAATACCACAAACCATTTTAAAAATTTTAAACGCTTTTAGATCAATATGAGTTTTCTGTAAGAACATTCACTGCCCTTTGCAGTATTCCTCACATTTTTCTTCAGAAACGAAATTGTTTCCATTGCTTTGACATCCGCCGAAATGGAAC
>JAHZNG010003731.1:0-19041 GCA_027744375.1 Orchesellides sinensis | reverse complement strand
TACAGGGGAAGTAAGCTACCGAAAAACACCCATGCATTTAAAAGGATGCTTACTACTATTACTTTCTGCACTCATACAAAGGCAACTTTTAGTCACCTATAATATGATCTAAGTTCTTTCAAACTGCTTAAAGTACAAGTACACATACGTGGATTAATATGTGCATTATGTACTCTGATTTTGTAGAATATACATTTGAAGGGAGCATTTAAAACGAATTTGGCTTTTCGAAATATCCTCATAAGAAGCCAACTGTACACTGTACACGATTGCCGTTGGTGACTCCAAACGAATAAAATAATTGCATGTAGCTGTGCTCTGTTATTAATGAATGAGATATGAATTGAGTATAGTCTAGCCATTTGAAATTACATCTCCATTTTATGATTTTAAAAGTCTTACCACTGAAGAGCTCTTGTGATTATCATCAAGCAGGAACTCCAGGGATTTGGCACGTTCTTCTGAATCACTCAAATCTCCCGTTGACTCCTCAAATTGTGATGGCGCAATGGACAATGGAAGTCGAGTTGAAAGATTTGTTAAGCTTCGCGTCTTGGCTGCAGTTCCTGGTGATCCGGCACTTGTCACAATTGACGCTGATGTTGAAGCTGCTGCAGCAGAAGTTGGTATTTCTGAGGTTGACATAGTATAGCAAGGCACTTTGCAATCCAGCTGAAGCATGTCTTCATCCAGCATCTCACGGCTAGCTCCTGTCAGACGCACACACACGTTTTGAAAGAAAGAAAGAGAATTTAAAATATTGTGACACATTTCACCTGATGTATTTCAAATGTCTCAAGCAACGCCTGCGATCAGGTTGGCGTATTTTAGAACTGCCATAATAGACGGATTTCAAAAGGAAGCTGTCAATCATTTTTAAGAAACAGACTTCTCTATAATGATGGTTAATTCAGACAAATCAAATACTTACAGCGGAAAAGCATAAAAGAAAGCACATTGCTACCTTTGTTTTGAACGCAAGCTTTATTTTCAAATAAAAACCTCTTTTGTTCTGGTTTTTATGTTGCCTTTCAGCATTCATTGCAGAATGCAGTAAATCTGTGCAATGTAATAATGTCATGTATTGCATTCTTACAAACTACAAATCCCGTATATTACATTGCAAGCCGGCATGGAATTGTAGTTACTTAGATTTAATGAATGAGGGGGAAAATCTACTATTGCAGAAGTTAGTGTTCGTGTTAAGGCGTCAGTAAAAGACAACCATTTATTTACTTGCCATAAAAAAGATCATTATTGGATTCCTCACATTTTATAGCTTCTCGTTGTTCACTTCTGGTCTGATTTGTGTAGACTTTACGAACCCAAACATTCACTGAATCCATTTTAATCTCTTTAAAACAAGCCGAAACTAATTTTACTATTCTTGTGCAACAGAGAGGAGGACCCTTTCAAGACTTGACGATCGCGTTTGGTGGGATGAACGCATCAAGAAATGCAAGTAGACATTTGTTTGTGTGTGTGCATGTTTACATGAGAATTTATATACCACTTAGACTCTTGTTTGAGAATTCGGGAGTTAGAGTACAAAGCGCTTTACAAAGTAAAAGATGCAATTCCGGAAATGATGACAGATTTACAATGTAAATGACTACACGCTGCTGCTATATTGCATCAATTCCATTTGGAACTTGTTTCCGCCTGCAATCTTATGAAACTCTAACAATCATTGCGTTATGAGTTCATGAGTATTTGTGTACAAATGAATGTTTTGCAAAGAAGCTCAGTCCATTCCTTTTTGTTGATGGTGCACAGTTGGAGAAGCTTTTAAAGTTTTCTCCAAATATTATTTCGATTCAAATAGACATGAGGTACCTTAATATTCACGTTAACAGCTACATGCACCATAAACATAATATACAAAATGTATAAGCAACACTATATAGCAAATTTTAGTGATATACATCTCTTTCATTCTACACAAAGATTACTTTCTTCATTTTACGATATAAGCATTATCTAAAAACATGCCGAATGTGAAGGAACTTCAGAAATTATGATACATTACATGATTACAGGAATTAAGTAGCATTTAATTGCTTACTAGTTATCGTGTGTGCATGTTGATTGATACTCTGGTATGTAGAAATCCGTAATTGAGAGTACAATTTAAATGGTCAATGAAAATACTTAGGTATTCTTAGGTGATACGTATCTCTATAATTTGTACATATAAAGCACATAAAATTTACCTACACATGGGCACAGATTAACATTTGTGCAGCAGATTTTTGTGTGCTTGTTTGCGAAAACGTACAGGTACAATATTCAATATGTACCTTACTACTGTTTTGGCAGCAGTAAAGCTAGAGCTGATTTACAAGACCACACTACCATATAGCACAAAAATGCTAAATACCTACTCGGCTCAAGGTAAAATACAAGAAAGACAAATGATCAAAAGTGGTGCATACTGTATATAAAAGCTTGGTGTACCACAACTATTCTAAAGACAATGAATATTGAATTGTATTCAAATTGCAACTTTACACCCACATCCATTTCATTGCAGGCAGAGTTGACCTTAAAGAACACAATCCAATCTCCATGGTCTAAGCCAGAATGAATTATCATGTCTTCAATGAGCTGCACACATCTGCTAAAGTTAAAACAAAATAGAATGCGTATGTTTTTGGTCTCGGATTATCATAATACTTATAATCTATCTAAAATATGCACAGTCAATGGCATTTACCAAGCCTCTGTGCTTCATTACTGATAACCTTCATAAGTAAAATGTGCTTCCCGATATATTACGTGTACGATAACAATGCAAAAAATACTACATTGGACTGGAAAAGTACTTACATATTTTCCAGCATAAATCAGCAATTTAAAAGTCTAGCGCAACGCTATGACACAATCTAACTGGTTAAAATATCTCTTACTAAACGATACATCACACAAATATTATCACAAAAGAGGGATTTATAGTGTACCTCATGTTAACAAGTTTGCAGCACATCGAAAATGGAAGGAATGACGATGAATTTCCATAAGACTGATGCCACAGTCAAACAACAAAAAGCGAAAGGTGCAAATTGTAAATTATACTGTCCAGTACTAGGATAACTACTAAAAATTCTTTGAAATACCTTTAATTCGTAGATATTATCATGCAAATACATGCCTGCGTTTGTTTGTTAAGATTTCTTTAACATTTTAACATTTCTAAACGTTGCCAGATTTTTAGCAAATAATATGCCATCATTGTATAGAGACACACCTTAAATTGCAGAATAATTCGTAAGAGATTTAATCATTTATCAGTAGGGATTGCATTGGAATACTTATGATTCAACTCACTCATATGGCGCCTATTAAGGCTGAACATTTTGAAGTAATGCAGTTTATATATACTGTTATAGCTGAAACTAAAGCCTTGGCGTTGCGTTATCATTTATATTTGCTAAACGTATGTTAACCAATTAAGTGAAACACATCACTAAATTCATACCGTAGCCATTATTTTAAATGTATGCATGCATGCTTAATCGTTCGTACCAGACATAACGAATGCTATATAGCGTGATTCCTGATAATTGCCATTCTTCAGACAGATTACAACATGGCGTTCCTGTATCATCATTTCATGTTTACAAATACAGTAGTATATAATTTGTTCGGAGATACATACATGTAAAAAATACCTATACTATGATGTAGTAAAAAAGATGTTTTAATATTTATAAATGTTTTCGTTTTATAGCTGAATATTACGGCTTTGCAGCTAAGGCATTGGTTCTCAGTTCACAGTTTTACAACACAATTTTGTCTCACAAAAACTTGTGTAGCTATTAGGTAAATCTATAAATCTATTATTATATAAATATATAGCAGTAGATAAAAATTTTCAAGCGATCGTTTTTTTTTTGAAATTTTCAAACAGTTTTTCTCCGAAGTAAGAATTACATCAACATCGAACACGTTGGAAAGCTACAATCCGCAAGAAAAAATTGCAATGAACCTTTGTTTTTTTTGCGAATGTTACATGCAGAGTAAAATATGGAATGGAACTGTAATAAGCAAACATCTGGCCTGCTATACACATTTCTGCGATTCGTACTGTAAAAAACTGTTAATATGATAAGCTCTACCTGAGAATAAAACTTTATGTTAATTCTATATCTAGGACTTCTGCGTTTTTTTATTTCATTTCAAACTAAACTACCTATCCATTATTTTTACCTGTTAAATTGCGTATATATCGCATGACTAAACATTGTTCAATTATAAGTCGACTATTGGTAAACAGTGCTGTTTTCAGTTCATAAACGTCAGGTACTGATTTTATAATGTGTTTCTACATACCTACGTGGGTGTGAAGTATGTTGAGTTGGTATAAGGTATATATTTATGTGCATAGGTGTATACGCATTCTACTCTGTTTCCAGGTACATGTGCACTTTACGGCGTAGTATTCCAGGGAGTATTTAAGTGAATGCAAAGTTAAAAGCTTCCACTAACTGATGAGAAATTAGCGTGATGTCTTTGTTCCAAATATTAAGGTAATCGAAGCGTTCCTTTGTTAGGTAGATTTGTTTTAGTTTTAAATGCTTTCTCCAAAAATCTTCGTGTATTGGCTTAGTATGTATTACATTGCATTGCATGATTGCGAATCGTAAGTACATGGACTGATAAAAAGGTTTTTACATTACTTACATTGGTTTAATGTAAAACAAATGGCATATTCTTGTTTTCATCTTTTACTCAATGGAGACGAAGAAAGTGCTTAAATGTATCCTGGATGTACTGTGAAAGTTGATTTGATCGTTTCTCATTCTCAAAGTCTGACATCTTAATGCATTTCTCCAGAAGTGTAGACAGACTGTCATTACGTATGGCAATCAAAAATTACATTACAAAACTATCAAAAGGTGATGACATTAGATAAAATAGAAATAGCAACTGGACTAGTCCGGAAATGAAAACTTCACGTATACTTCACACTTGTTCTTGTATTTTTCGATTTCCTCCAATACATCATTTATCTTTCAACAGTTTCAGGAATATTTCACTTTGGATCAAGATATTGCAATGCATGTAGGCTATTCTTAACAGGAAGTTTTGCCCATAATATGAAACATAATAGCATCTCTATAACATACCTATAATAGCATACATTTTTGTTGCGTATCACTGGTATAGCATGTAGGTAGGTAAGATGATGACGTTCATGAGAATGTTATCCACAAAACACTGAACATATTTGTACATTACATCATGTTATGCATATGGTTACTCATACAGTACTTCCTGTGGATTATCCCTGCTGAAAATCTCTCAAAAAATGTTCAGATGTATTAAGAATAGTTTTCTTTTCATGACAAATGCACAGAAGTCATATATGAAGAAAACGGCTGACATTATTGAAGTTGCATCCTGGCACGTTTATTTGTGAAAGAATTTTTATTATTACAACGGCCTTCTACCAGAAAAGGGGTATACTTAAAAAAGAAAAAAGGCAACGTCTCTTGAGATGGCAATCATTCTTCAAGTGTACGGAAAAGCAAGCAGCAGTAAAAAAAATTTACAAGATGTTATGTAGATCAAAGATAGATACGCATATTTTACATACAAGCAGACTACAACGTAATGGACATACCAACATGAGACTTTTAGCTTATATGCAATAGAGAAGAAAACGATGCAAGAGTGTTTAATAAGTTTAAAAATAACTTGATGGTTTTCTTACCAGTATCTAGGTCCGTTTCGACAATACCAGTCTTGTGTGGTAACATATTTTCATGGCTAAAATTCCCATCCTTTGGTCCCTTATGGTAAGAATATTTTTCTGCAGCGGATTTTAAAAGCCTATACCATTCTCTCTCACTATTCTGGACTGCTTCAATAGCACTAGAACTTGGTGATGAGGAAGACGGTTTAGGCAAAGTAGATGCCATTGGTCTCGCTGAAGACTCTGCATGTTTAGATGGTTCTGGAGACAAGGATTTCTGTCGTTGCTTGACAGCATCCTCAATGATCTCCAAATCGGGATGAGACTTTGAGATAACATCCAAAGTACGTGAAGTATCCTCTTTAAATTGACTTAGCTTTGAGTCTAAATCTGAATAGCTCCTACTATTAGGGCTGACCGGAGGTGATGGTGAGCCCGCATTTGTGTAAAATTGCTTTCGTTTTGCAAAGCTTCTAACTTGCTGTGCAGAAGGGCTTTTTTCAATACTGCTGCTACTACTCTTTTCCTGTTGGCGAAGTTGAATGCTTTTTAGCCCTGCAATTTCCTCCAAAATGTTTTCAAAGGCTTGAGTAGCATCGTCAGGCTCATTCTCTGAGTCCCCAATTATACCCATTTCATTTCCACTATATTGTGGCCCAACACCAGGGATTGTGGAGGATGACGCTGTGCCCTTTTTCAGAATTGGTTGCATTGTTCCAGACTGAGAATGATTTGTGGTATGTGCGGAAGAGTGATTAGCACCGCCATTGTTAGTATTTTTGCCCGTATTTCCATTCACATTAACCGAGTTGGCAGAGCGGAGTGGTCTAGTATTTGAAGCCGTGTTGGTGACAGTAGGCGTGCCACTTGAACCTGCTTCTTGATGAATTTCATCTGCTTTTGGATGAACTTTTTGCTTCTTGTTTTTGCTCCCACTACTTAATCGAATCTTGGAGAGCCTCTCAAAGAAACCTGGCTTGCTAGACTTTTTGTTTTCTTTTGCACCATCGGACCCTACCTCTTTCTCTTGTTTTCCATCACCATTAGTACTACTTGTGGTAGTACTCACAATGACAGCATTGTTAGCTCCATTGCCATTATTAGAATTGTAGGACGCATCTTTCCCACCGTCTTTTATCCCATCTTTCTCCGATTTTTTCCCAGATGAGCCCAACCCCTGAATTATAAAGCCTTTCGTGCTCTTTTTCCCTTTTGACGTGGATGACAAGGAGGAAGACGAATTGCGCTTGTTGTCATTTTTATTATTATCCTCGGCAAACATTTTTGGAAGAATTTGTCTAGGCTCTGATGATGGCGTTACATCTTGTGGTTGAGGTGATTGTGATTTGCTCCTTATTCGCTGTGGTTGATTACCACTGGGTGGGCCAATGTTCAGCACAATATCCTTGTTATTGACAGACGGGATTGTCTCCTCAATCCTCACATCAATATGTGTTACTGTATGGCTTGTATTTTCACACTGGCTCAGCAAATCTGGCACCATTGACAATGTAGTTGATGCATGAGTCTTAGCGGTTGGCTCAATTTGCACCTCAACATCTTCATACAATCCCAGAGTACCATTATTATGATCATTTTGATCGCTAAAGCTATTACCACCCCTATTCGTTCCACCAACACCACCACTATTATTACGGAAATCTACAAGGTCAGTTACCCTCTCAGAATCATTGTCATCATCCTCATCATCCACAAATGTCCTACTATGCTTGCCCTCGCCCATCACAAGTCGATCAACTTCCTCCTCACGGTCATGCAATGGGGAGGACGTCATTTCAACTTTCTCAACAAGTATACCCCCTTTCCCTGAGGGACTCTGTCCTCTACTAACTAACGAGCTTGGTGACTCCGCTCTGGTCGACATCTGAATATCGTATACTTGCAAAGGTCTCACCGAACTTCTGGCAACATCACTAACTTCACTAGCACAACTAACATACCTAATATCACTAGCCCCTCCAACAGCGGCAGCAGCAGCAGCACCAGCCTTTCTCAAATTTGCACTCGCACTATTATTATTGCTCCCATCCAACATAGCATTACCATCACCGCCAGCGTTACTCCTATACGTAACAATAGGATTCCCGTCCACATCCAAACTCTCCAGTTTAGCCAGGAGGTCTTCTGTAGAGCCAGAGCAGTCAGAGCTTTGGTCGATATAACTTTCTCTCCAGCTGATTTCAGATACCACTGGAGAGAAATGAACTCGAGACTTGGTGGCTTTCGTAGATGTTGCTGCTGTGGTCGTTTTCACCGTGGTTGTTGGAGAGGACGGGGGTGGAGGAATGCTACTTTCTCTCAATGCACTCTCATAGTCTGTGCAAGAAGCTTGCGTGTAATGTGGAGAGGAGCTTCTGTTTGTAATAATGCCACCAGAGCATGCAATACCCGGCTCACTCCTTTCCTGCCATGAATATGTGGATGACTGTGGTGGTGGCGAAGAGGAGGGTAGTTTTCGACTGGAAGATGAAGTGGAAACAAATCCTCCTGGAGCTGGGCTTGGTGTGCGTGAGCTGACAACAACTACTTCCACTTCATTTCTTGGTCCGTACGTTTTAGTTTTGTGTGCAAGCCCCGTAGGGGCTGAGGAGCCGGTGGGGGAGTCACTTCTTAACATGTCTACACTTGATGTATTAGAGTCAGTATGCTTAGGTGTATCTATATCATTATTACTACTACTCCTATTTGTAGAAGAAGTAGCAGAACTAAGCTCCATAACACCCTTGTTACCACTAGCACGTTTATGCTCTGCCTCGGGTTGTCTGTCAGGGGGAGTAGGCATGCAAGAGAATTGTTTTAAGATTAATATATCGGGAACGGAAGGAGAAGAAGAGGAAGACGGTTGAGTAGCTTTGTCTTCTGTCTCGTTATTTTCACCTATTTTGGGTAATGCTTTGCTACTGATGCTACTTGTATTGTGACCATCACAAGTTTTGACAGACCCTTTAGGGAATCCTGTTGACAAATTCCCATTTCCTTCAACAGCCTTAGTATGCTGTTGTACCGCTCCAACGGCTTGTGCTAACCCTGAGGATGTGTTACTGCTGGAATTTTGTATTTTGCTTGGGTTATGGGCTCTTTCCGCTATTAAAGCATTACTATTATTGGGAGATAAACCAACAATGTAGGATGGAATAGTTGGTGCGACAGCAACAACGGCGGCTTTAATAGCACCCAAGGGGACGGAAAACTTATCTATACCCGCATACAGCCCGATATCTTCCAGATGCAAATGTTGTTGATTTTTATGCTGGTACTGCTGCTGCTGCTTAGTACGATCTTTACTTTGTTGCTGATCCCTTCTTATTCCTACTTTGCCTAAGTCCTTTGATAATTCTTGTGCCGGTTTAGCATGTGGACTGAAAGAAGTAAGAGAGGATGGAGAGGTGGACCTTTTTATGTGGATGCTTTCTATGTCTATTGAACTTGGGAATAAAGTATTATTTTTTTCCTTTGCTAGTTGTTGCTCTTGCAATATGTCTTGTGAATGTGTATGCTTTCCTGTAGTTGAAGTGGTAGGCAATGAGCAGGGGAACCCATATCCTGGTGAGATACCAGATTCACTCGCTGAGATTGAAAGCAGGTCTAGGTTGACTTGAGGTAAAACATTGGATGGGCAAGAAGAAGAAGAGGCATATGCAGTAGTAGTGGTAACGACAGGCTCGTGGGATTCATATACTCCTCGTGTTCCACTATTTATGCTGGTATTACTACTACGGGAATGTGAAGAACATCCGAAAAATCCAAAATTAGAATCCCCCAAAATAACTCTCTCCGTTCCTGTCGTATGAACTTGTGTGGTTGGTGTAGTTGATACTCCAAAGCTTGAGTATGTATGGGAAACTTGGGATATGGGATGTTTAAATGATTGGCTATTGCAATATTCTGTTTCACTCTCGTGTTTATTATTATTTTCATAAGATTTTTTCACAGCACATGTTGATGGTGGCTCAACTGCCCCAGAAAATGAGTCACATTCCTTTGGACCTACATAACCAGTTAGAAATTTGTTAACTTCAGCCACACCTATCTCATTGGGGCAATAAGGCTCAGAGATGACAACTTTACTACGAGGATCACTATGAGAATGATGATTATTATGCTTCTCAGTCAAAAGGACTCCTGATTTGGTCTGGTCAATGTTCAAAGTGTGCAAGTTGTGGCAATGATTGACTTTAGGATTCAAACTGGGGTTCTGTGATTGCTCATGTTCCGCTGGTGGAACAATAACCAACTGATTCTCATTAGGAGCACTATGGGAATTATTGGATTTTAGAGCAATGCCTCCAGTCGAATAAGTGGTGGATATTACGCTGGGATGTTGGGTTTGATTTTGTTGCAGATTATTATGAGCTACATCCGCACTTGTCGAATAGTCCAGTATAACTGATCTTAACACATTATGTTGATCTTGGGCGAGATGATGTTGTTCAGCCTGTTTTTGTTGTTGCGTCTCACCATGGCCAGAAATATTATTCTTGTTCTGCTCACTACTCAACTTTTTAACAATACAGCCCTGCTCATCATCCTCATTGCCAATGCTACGACTCTTACGATTAGCCACATGTAAATGCGACTCTGACTGTGGTACTTGAGTTAATTCATCGCTATTCTCGTACTTCTCCTGATTATACTGTAGTTGGTGATGTAATAAGGGTGATGTGTTTTCTACTACATCACTAGTCTTCTGCACCAATATTGAAGATGAAGCTTGCTCTCTGGTCGACTCTTGTTGTTTTCCATTAACAGTAACACCAGCATGATCAACATCACCCCTATCCTGCTCTTCCTCGTGGCTAGTTGCACAAATGGAATATTTGGGAGCACATGAAGTCGTAATATTATTAGCATGAACAGCATTGCTTGTTGCTCCCTTGTTTTTTATTATTGGCAAGGCTGTGGCAGGAGCAGTGGTAATATTATCACTATACACATCATCATCCTCATACTCATCTATACTCGTCTCAAACACTGGCAATCTTTTATTATCATCATTCCGCATATTATCCACTTCGCATAAAGTATGCATATTATCATTGTGATGAATGTTGATGAGTGAGCTCAAGGTTGACACTGGCCCACTTTTCCTATTACATTTATTAGCATTCATCCTTTCATTTTGACTTTGAGAATCATGCTCTTCACAGGCAGCTGCTGTCTCAGTTACTGGGTTTTTATCAATAGAACTTTGTTCATGAGCTGAAGACGGAGACAAGGCATGAAATGATGATGTAGTAGTCGTCGATACTGTATAAGAGGAAACTGTAGTAATAGCTGTGGCGCCTACGACACCCGACACTGCTGATTTGGATGATGCCATTGCTGCAGAGACCTTTTTGCATGGTGAGTTAACTATGATATCATATGCCATATCAACATTATTCCGTTCCACGGCTGACTCTGCAGCCTCATATTCACTTTCACTGTCGCTCCTTTGCCGTTGGAATCTTGGCTGGTGTGGATGACTCTCCGTTTGCTCATCGGAAGAAGAGCATGAGGAAGAGTATTCTTGAGTTTGTGAGAAATCCTTCTCAAGAGGAGTAGGACAAGTTGGGAGTGAGTTGTCAACAACACTTGAGTGGAAAGATGATGAGTGTTGTAAAGGAGCATGTTTCCTTTCCTCTTCCGCATCATCTTTTGACATGTTTAATGCTAATTCCTGGGAACAAGACAGATTTCCCTTGCTTATTGAATTCCTCAAGCTTGGCATACATTCTTTATCATCTTCTTGTGAATTTGATGAAGTGGTTTCTGAAGAAGTTGATGAAAAGCAGGACACGCCATTTCCATATTCCCCAACACCACCTCCTATTACGGCTTGACTTTGATGTTGAGTGCTGGGAGAAGATGTAGGAGGCTGTGGTTGAAGGGAAACCATAGATGAGGTTGTAACTGATGAAATAATATCATCGCTAACATGCTGCTCATCGTTCCCTTTAAATGTAGGATTCTTCTCTGTGACCAAATCGCAATCCATCATCCTTTCCATCATACTATTACACATCTGGACAGTAACGTTCGTGGAAGAGTCTGGCTTTGCTGTTTGTTTTGTTTCCATATTGGCTACAGGAGCAGATATTAGTCCACATTTAGTTGTAGTTTTATTGGTGTTGTGTTTACCACCAACACCATCACTACTATTTATGGTTGTTTCATGCGACTGCATAGATGGTAATCTTGATGTGTTTGCCAACTCATCAGTACTTGCACCGTGTTGATTTACATTTGGGACATGAGCATGTAACACTGCTGCTGTTGCAGGATGCTTTGGAAATGTGATGGTGGGCTGCACACCCGTTTTAATGGAAAGATTACTACTATTTGCTAATTCATGCTTATCTTGGTTGCAATCAGAAATCGTCATGTCAGACCGTATTGGATGGATATTATAATCCTCTGCGGATTTGGTTGATGTTGAGTGAAGGCTTATTGTTTGCTCTTCTGGTGGATTTAATTGTGGGTGGAGGCTGGCAGATTCCAAAGGTATGGTGGTGTCATAGTCGTTCCTCATGTTGAAATTTAGGGCATGCATTGGGTCTCCCTTTTCACTGAATGATTCAGTGCCAGAAACACTGTCAGCATGTTTACTAACAACGGAAGCAGGAGAGGTGGAGGATGTATGTGTTGCTCCGTCTCTATTACAGGATATATCACCGGGGTTTAAAAGTGTTCCAACTTTATTTGTATGGGATTCATTTGACTGGTTCTCGTTTTTCATGCCAATTGCTTCATTTGTTTTAGGGGTTTCTTTTAGCTCAGAGGAATGTAAACCCGATACAGCATGAGTTTTATTATTGGATGCGGTGTGGTCCTCATGATCATTGTTTTGACTGTCTTTTTTCACATCTACATCAGTATTGGCATTTGCCACTAAGCTTTCCGTCTTACTGGCTAGAAGACTGCTGTTGTCTCTCGAGTTCAAGTGCTCATTTGGATGATGATTATGGGAACTCGAAGTCTGAGGTGAACTGCTGCCGTTGTTACTACAACTTAAGCTGGCTCCACTACTCATGCTACACTCAGGCTCAGATGAGGACAGCGAAGAGTAAACGAAAGGATTTAGAGCAAACTCTGCTCTAGTTATATATTCTTTGGCACTGTCTGCTAGAAGACTTAGATCAGCTTCTGCTACGCTACTTGTGGTATTCGAAGTGGAAGGTGTGCAAGTGGTCTTGTCAGAGTCTTCATTTCGTTTCCCATTATTTGACATGATCACATTACTCTCTTCCATGAAAGCTCCAGGAGTAGAAGCAGCGGTGCTTGAAATGCCGTCGTTACCAATCCCACTGTCTTCAGAAAGGTTTTCTGTGGACCGTAGTCCGGAAGCGGATGTGCTTGAGGAGACTGTGGAGGAAGATGACGTGCTAGGTGAATTCTTTTTATTTATATGATTAAGACTTGGGCCTAGGAAAGTAGCGGAACTGTTGGTGGGTTGCGAAGGAAGGGATTGTGTTCCTTCTCGATGCGTTACAGAATTATTATTATTAGCTCGAGTTTTTTCATCATCTTCCTCTTCCTCATCTTCTTCGGGAATCAAGCCTCTGTCATCTGCAGCCGAAACTTCATTTGAAGATTCCGACTCTGAACCTGGCTCTGACACTTCCTTGATATGATGAATCGATGGGAAAGTGTCAGGCTTGGAAAATAGTAACTCTGTCCCTGCTAAGCAGTTTAAACTGTCAAAACTTCGGAAAGATTTGAGTCTGGACGGAGACTCAAAGGAACGTCTGCTTCTGCTACCACCAAACATCATTCCAGATGAAGGATTATTAAATCCACTGTTCCCTCCACCAGAGCCAGCAGATCCTAAAGAAAACTCTGCGAGAACAACCCCTTTCTTTTCAGAGTCATCAGAGGAGCAGCTTTCCTCAGACTCGGTCCCCTCTTGTGATCGACATTCCTCTTCTTCAGAACCAGGAGATGAGTAGAAAAAGTCTTCTTCTGCAACCTCAGCTGGAGCTTCCGAATCGGAAGATGAGGGTGACAAGGAAGAACCAAATGTTTCTCGGCTCTCTGCATTCCCAAGTTTTTTACTGTTCTGCTCCTTTTCTTCCCCAACTTCATAAATAATATTTGAGTTTTCCTTGGAATGTGCTTTCACATTTTCCTGCGTTAGCATTTTGAGACCCTTTGTTGTCATTTCATCCTTGCTTTCATTATTTGTGTTTTCTGAAAAAGTAATAGTAGCATGATTGCTATTGGCTGTCTTGTCATCATCATATTTGCTCCCTCCAGTTTTTTGGCATCGAGCTCCATTCACTACTGCTTGGTCGGCTGAGGTAGTTCCTACATTCAATAGTGACGCTGGTTGATTCTGAAGAAAATGTTTTGCTTTGTTGGACTCAACTGGGTGCTCAACTGACTGTGACTGATGGCCGTAAGCAAAACCAGATCGTTTTCTTGGTTCTCTCAGCGTCTCCTCAAATGCATGATCTAGTTGGTCGAAGAGATGTAAATCTTCTAACTCAAATGGCATAGAGCTTGCGGATGAACGGAAATGAGGTTTGAGCTCGTCCTTCTCACCTGTACCCTGTACTGTTTGGCAATTGTTGGTAGTGTTTTGCTGTTGGGTTTGACCGTTGTTTTCGACACGGATCACGGAGTCCGTATCAGTATCGCTATCGGCTGTCCACCAATGGCGACCTGAACATCCCTCCTCTTCTTCATATTCCTCTTCGTCGTCCTCCAGTATCGTTTCCAGATAGCCTGGGTATAACAGTATAAAATCCCATTTTAGAAAACAAGCTTTCATGATACAATCAAGTAAAATATTATGCCATTCAATCTTCAATCACGCTTTTGCTTACCTACACAGTTACCGGGAAAGAACTGAGGTTCCCCGTACTCCATTACATTATCGGGGAAAACAAACGAACTCTCCTGGAGAAAGCAAACAAACAAAACCATTGTTAGTTTTAATGTGATATACTGTAGGTTATAAAAAACTTATATTATTGCAGTATAGCAGCTTTTACATCTTTTACTTTATAGCTAGAGAATTCTACTCCAAATGAATCACGTTATTTTTCATGTTGTTCCTAAAACCTACTTAAACGTCATATGTATACACAGGCAGATATGTACAATTATACGACATGTCATGAATAATGAAAAATACGTTGCAATTATAAAGGTGTCAAATAAACTTTATCACGCAATAGGCTCAGTTAGGTGAAATACCGCATCGCATGTACAAGAAATAACAGCGTTTTAAATTCAATCAAAGAAATAAGAAAGGATTTCAATGAATTGCACAAAATATTGTTAAAAATTAAATTGCTTTACAATTTCTCAGTGATCTTCTCTGTTATTTAAGTTTTGCAGAATGCCAATAATCCTTAAAGGATGTCTATATATTTCTTTCTTTCACTAATATTTCATGTGTATTACATGAAAATACTTACTATTTCAAATACCTTCCCTATTACATTTACTATGCGTTCACCCAGTTAAGCTCCATTTGAGTATGCATATACATGTATGTATTTCCTCGTTGTCTTTGTCCATGTACCCTAAGCGTAAAAAGTGTACCTACTCATCACTTCAAAGCGATATTAAGTTCACTGAGCTATGATAAAAATGACAGAAACTTATTAACCAGGAAATTGTAAGGCATTCTTTGAAGCCCATTCAATCAAAAGCTAGCCAGGCGTGATGATTTGATGATCATGATCATCATGGCATTGCAATTGGCTTTGGTGAACGGTGGTGAGCATCTGTGTGTGTACTTTTTTAAGCTGAAAGAAGCCAAATATAGTTCGTTTTTCTTGCTGCTTCAATATTATGCTCTGACAGAGCTTCTTCATTGATCAAAGATGATGTTGATCAAGACAGTCTTTTCCACCACATACGTTAAATTCTCATGTGACTACTCCCACTACTGTTCTAGTGCTTCCTTTCCTTTAAGAGTGAATCGTCGAATTCATGATACATGGAGGATACTAGGAAACTACATTCATTCATTACGTTATTGTTTTTAGCCAGTGACAGTAAATGATGGTGTCGTAAAACTAATGGCGACCAAGAGATGTGATGATGTTTTAACGAGTATATTATATTATACTTGTCCAAAGTAAAACCTAAGAAAGAAAAATTGCTAAGAAAAATTCTGTATTGTTACTGTTTTAGGGTATTTGACAGAAGAATAAGCATTCTCTTTTTAAGACATGATATATGACTTGTTGACGTAAGAGATGAAAATAAATAAGCCAAGGGATATGGTACGTGCGCCTCTTTACCGTAAACATCATCAGATTTTAATTTTTTAGAGAATGTACACATAGCATACGCATACTTTACATCGTAGGTGCATTGAAAGACCTTTTGCCAGATGAATGTATTTTNCTCTTTACCGTAAACATCATCAGATTTTAATTTTTTAGAGAATGTACACATAGCATACGCATACTTTACATCGTAGGTGCATTGAAAGACCTTTTGCCAGATGAATGTATTTTGAAAAGGAATTGAGCGATAATTTATGCAAAACACAATGATAAAATCTGCTAATTGAACGCTATTTTCAATTTGTCTTCGATTTATTATTTTTAGTGTATACCTAAAAAACGGATAGCTTGAGTATTTATGAAGTACACGAAAATTTGAAATTTGTCATACATGCTGTAAAATGAATGATTTAATGAGAATATTTTCTTATACTTTCAGCCGCCCCACAGTTTTCTCTTTAAAACGAAAGACTGTCAATTGACATCTGGATAGATGAAAATGCATTTTATGCGAAAATAATTGTCCGTAACCAGCAGTTTTATTCCCCATGTCATTAGTTTGTGTAACAAAGGAAGCGCTGGGAAAGTTGTTTCCTAAAGGATATGTTTATAATATATCTGATGGACTGGGGCAACTGACTTAAACAAAGCTAAACCATGTGTGTGTAATTTAATGACGTTTTTTCGCGCAAGGGATTTCCGCTATTTATAGAAATTCGTGAAATAGCAAATGTAAAAGTCACAAGACTACATTTATTAACAAATTTGATTGTTCAAGCATGCTTAAATATAAATTGATGGCTTTTAGTTTTAGACTGTGAAAAAAGTTTGTTTTGAATTTGAAGTTGCAGATCGGACATACTTGAAATTTCAAAGAAGGGTTTTGATAACGGAAAATCAATAAATCTTTTCTAATCAAAGAACTACGATCGCGTTCTAAAGAAATTCGCAAGCTTTTATTTACGGATGTTAGACTTTATTATAGTCTTCATTAGCGTATTCGTTTCCTAATCGGCCGCACGTCACATTTTAGTGCGTTTTATACTGATTGCTAAAAAAAGTCTGCCGCTTTGTACTCTGTACTTTCACTCGTCTTCAGTTAACAAAACGCATGAAACTCTGACCATAATTTTTAAGCGCGTTTTGTGATTCTAGAGAATTTCGCAAAAATTAGTCAAACATATTGTTTATCCAACCGATACCTTAAAGCGTGTAATCATATGTGTAATGCGGAGCTGATTTAATAAAACGACAGAGTTTGTACGCATGAGACGCGAAGAGCTGGGAGACAGACATTCATATGTGACTTGTTGTTATGTTTTATACACAAAATGTTGTACTAATTACAAATACATAAGATACAAGAGTACCTTTGTTAAGTTTCGATACTTTTATTCTATAATGAATAGAATATGGATGATGAAAATAATGCAAAAGGAGACTATGAATTGTTTATTAGAAAAGCACGTGACAGAAACACAGGATACCTATGCAAGCTATAATCTGGGCGTTATTATGTAAATAAACTGTTCATTTGTTTGTTATATTATCAAAAACCTGTTTTTGTAGCTATGCATGCAGTTCTTTCCTTCATTTCAATGAATATATATCTCTGTCATAAATGCATCATTCACAACTTGCATTTGTATCTGATACTTTACTTAACTGTTAATTGAATGTTATTCTAATTCACGTTTTTTTCAAAATCTGAATTTAATAGCTACCAACTGTAATGACCATCGGGATTTATATTAATTAAAATCGCCTTTTTAGATCTAGATTTCCTGGTGGAGTTCTCAGAACCGTAATAAAACTTTTATTGTCTTGTAAATAGAATATCTTAGTATAATATTGAAAGGGCGTGGACGGTGAATGACATAAATACTCAATTCCGTTCACAATGCCTTTCAAATAAACTAGCTACGTGTTAATAGGATAAAGCTGTGAACTGCAGTGAATTTTCTTAACACACAATTCTCTCATTGAAATTTTAACCCCACCAATATGACCGTTTTACTAAACTTTAGCTAATGACCGCTTTAGATTGTTTAATGTTTACAAAAAATAGAGAAATTGACGAATAATAGAGAAATGCTAAAATTGACGTTTGTCTCCTCAACGTAACATTTAAGGGGTTCATAAGTAGCAAAAGCAACAAGAAGATACTAGACAAAAAGAACATTTTCCGTAACGTTGCCGTTACTCCCGTAATCCGTTAAAAATACATAGTTCGTTTACGGGGCTTACGGGTAGATTTTGCCAACTGCCTACTGTTTAAATTCTACATTACAAGTTTTTAATAATCTAAATTCTAGGGAAGCGAAGAGTTACTTTTGTTTATGTTTACAAACTTTCTTTCCATGAACATGAATGCTTTTTTCTCCATTATGCTCTAATTTCGCTTTCCATTACCTGACGTGTTTACTGAAAGTAAGCTCTGAATGTCAACAACGGGGATTCCCTTACATACCCACATTTTGCATAAGTACGTTCACGAGTCCCAGTATTGTATACTGTACTAATATGTAGGCATGTGTCGACTGTCCACCGACGCAACAGTAGGAGGATGAAATTGAGACTTAAAATGCTAAAATGTCAATAAAAGTTTCGTTAATGAATTTTTTACAATATCACAGGATAATAATACACAGTCTCACTAGTTGGTGCTTTATTGCAACCTAAATAACCTATTTACACTATCTTCATATACATAGGTATTAACTTATGACATTGCTCGTCACTACTTTTCCAGTAAAAAGGAAATTAATTTTCCAGTCTGCATGATCTCTTAAAAGGTTAAACTAAATCAGAAAAAACTACAAGAACATAATACACGTGTGTAGTCTTACGACGAGAATGCTAACAATTGAATTTTCTTGTCTGTACTCCACATTATGCTGTAATTTCAAAAGACAAGCCGTGACTTTGTAAAGCAAAGTATAAAGTCTCTATCCCATTTTTCCACGTATGTGTCCTTAAAATGACTTCCTTTCAGCTCAGTAGCTTTAGATTCATTTTCAAATCTGATTTATTTTGGCTAAAATTACCATCCATCATGAAACAAGTAGATACCACAGTGTGGGATTACCTGATGAA
>JAHZNG010003730.1:0-10072 GCA_027744375.1 Orchesellides sinensis | reverse complement strand
ACAGTATTTGCGTGGATTTCTGTGGCAGTTTTTTCTTACTACGATTATATTTGTAACAAAAATATCGTGCAAATGTTTTTTTGAGCTTGTTTCCACTAAATTTTACAGATTTCCCTATAGAGGTAGACAATCGATTAAGAGTTTTGGGTTGAGTTCGTTAAGGGTGTGTATTTCTGAATGGGCTTGGCAAGTATCAAGGTCAGTAATGCATATAGCATGGTGCATGCATCAATGTAAGCTTATAAAAAAGTTCACATCACAATGCTTATAAAATACACGTAATTCAACTATATTCTTACGTGCATTTATAAGCAAAAGGCTTAAATCCTATGAAAGCATGCATGCTCACTGTCGAAGAAAAAAAGAACTTCCAGCTTTCTTTTCCGTTTTATGATACATATAGAATTGTGTACGTTCACGTTCTGTGAATGCATTGCTTCCAAAGGAAGCGTACCTAATCTATTAGATAGATAAATTCATGCAGACACCAAATAGATGTATTATGTGAACACCAGCATGCCAGTTAATCTAATCCAACACATTTCATGCATGATTTGAAGTTATGATGACGCTATTCCATATTATGATATAGTCTACAGTGTATTCGTATTTGTTATAATTTAGTGTTTTCAGGGCGGGAAACAAAAACAACCTCACAGCAGGATGGGTACGGTTGAATATTACTTTTTACCACTAAGTGGTCTACGAGACACGCCACACCAATACCATAACGCTAATAACATTGGACAAAGTATGCATGTATGAGATATCGGATTATGTGTGAAATAAGAAGGAGGGGTAGAGAGCAGGTAAAAGAGGAACGAAAAGAAAATATTTTGATAGCTTTTATAGAAACCGACACCTTGTGTGTACTATTAATGCGAGTTATGGAATCCAGTTTATCTACTGTACATTATTCAGCATCAGGGTCAAAGATGTAACACCCTGGAGAAATTATCCACGTATTTTTTTCTACGTGCTATATAGAATTGTACAGATACGTAACCAAACCTTATCAAAGTTTGTTGGTTAGTTGGTATGTGCAGGGCTTTCTATTAAATACTTGTACTACCAATAATTTAATGGAACATCCTATGGAGCTGAGGGAGAAAGATCGTGCACCAGCTTGCCAGACCAAAGCCGGATCAGATAAATCTGTCAACTATAGGGTAATAATAATAACAATAACAAATACTAAAGAAAAGGCAGCACAGACTTGTATGTGCTCGTCCCCTTCCTGCGACAGATGAGAAAGATATACAAAAGAGTGAGAAAAATGGAGAAAATTACGACAAGTCTAGGAATCTCGAATTTCCTTAGTTGGCACAAGTCTCTCAAGTCAAGTCAAGTGAGCTGTGCTTTTTTGTGTCATTTTTTTACAAACAAACAATCTCATTTATCAATTTCACCTAACCTTGTTGATGTAAATAAAAAGCTGGTGTGAATGTTCATGCACACATATATGATCGCCCTCTTGACTTAGCTCTGTTTGGTTGGAATGTACATGTAATAAACAAATATGATAGAATGATACAAAAACGTGTGGCTTTACTTGTTTTCTTTTTTCGTGAAGGTCTTTGTGGGAGAACAAACTCTGCTTTCCCCATGATTGCATTCTATCATTCAAAAGCGAGATTGCATATTATGATGTATGCCTACTCTGGTTAATGGCTACGTGCATGTACGAAAAGCACGTAAACTGTAAATAAGGTAACACTGGAAGTGGCAATACTGGTCTTCTTTCATAGTTGTTACTTTCACTGGGATGTTTTAATAATGTAAATGTACCGTGTGACTTTGTATGTTCTTATTTGACTGGAATCTCAATACCATCCCTCTATATGTAATGGTTTTTACATATTACAATGCAACAACCAGGAAATATTCAGTAATATTAAATGCAGTAGACCATTCAGTTGTTTCATGCCATAACCTAAGTCATTATCACATATTTATGATAATATTTATTCTGTACAAACTTCAGTATTCTCTAACTCTCTCTTTGCCTGGTCCAGCTCTGTCTAATATGAGTGATGGTGTGACAAGCAGCATGAAAAATGATGTGGGAGTCTATTACAGCATGTAACGTTCATGGAATATTAATGATCATATGCTTTAAAAATGGTTACCCATTTTCAGTTATGGGCACATTACAAGCTTACTACGTTCGATGTCTTTACATTGACACATGTGCTGCAAGGCAAGGTAAAACAGATGTAATAAACTGTAAATGTACCATAATAAATCAATAACATAAGTCTTGATAGGTAGAGCAGTAGAGTGAAGGAGCAGCTGTTTATTTCCTCAAGGTTATTTTTGCTTTTTATGAACGATTCAATTTACTTAAAACACCAATGCTTGCTTGCCTACCAAATCCAACTATATCTAATATCCTTAAATATATATGTCTGCTAAATTTGTGTTGCATTCCCAAATGTATTTATGCATGAATAGACGTGTATTTCAGGTAGGGGTAGATGCTACTTTGAGTAATTTGACGGAATTAAAAGAGTTTCGCTTTCAAGCGAATTAATTATGCAAAAAGAGACGCTTGCTAATTTGAAATCCTATCTGTATGGCTGATTAATTAAAACTTGGATATGCTTGAAGTACTTTTTAGAGACAGACAAAAAATTTGCATATTTCCATCAAAACATGTTACGCTCAGTCATATAGTCAGTTGAGTTCCATATAGACAGTGCTGGGTACTTAAGTAGTAGTAATTTTGTGTGACAGATTGTACTTAATAACCCCTGAAGACGAAGTAGAAAAAGTATCTACTCTACAGGTATAAAACTTCTAAAATCTCTACCATGCATTCATATCTTACATATATAATCTGCAAAAGTGTAGACTTTATACGGGGAATGATGGAAATAGTAAAAGGATAATGACAAATAGGTGTAAATTAACCCAATTGTGTTTTCACACAAGCAATACTCTGTTGTCTTCAGTTGCACAACATGGAAATTATGATTGGCATGCTAGAATACACATACATCAAATACCGACGGATTTAGAGACGAACAAATGAATGTCAATGTCGTGGCTTCTGAAAGTAACAGTACGAGATTCCCCAGCGTTTCCCCCAAAGCTCCCTTGCATTTTGCAAAACAAGGCAAGGGCGTATGTTCGTTTTCCCACAAGAAATGCTATTGCGTAATATATGTTAATTAATGAAAACGAAAAGCCCATTGATTGCTTTTAGTGAAAGGAGACTTGGCGTAATCAGGATGGTACAGAATAGAAGTAAAAATGGAACAAATGTTATGTAATATAGATGTACATACAAATACAAACCATAGTAAAACAAAATGTAACAAAACATACCGATACCACGCAATGTTTCAGCGATTTGTGCGATGAGGCTTAAAATAATGCTGATACTGATGAGGCGGAAGGTAAACACATTTAATTTGGTTCAAGGAACAAATGTGGGTAGAAAGACTTGCTTTAAGATAGAAAACGGAAGAAGGGAATGAATACACACTAAAAGTAGCTTTATATAAAGACAAAAGAATAGACAATGGGTGAATTCTATTTTTAAAAAATGCTTACATTATTTTGCATGGGTATTGGGATTACAAACAGGTGTACTCTATACATGTAGTATGCATTGTCAGTTTTGAATGAACTGACGTTTCCGATTCGTTAATTTTAATTTACATTTGCGTACATCCTGTCACGCGCACATGACTTTTAAGAAAGTTCAACATCGGCAAGGACAGCTCATCTATCTCTACAAAGTTTTAACTTGAAATTGATATTTATAGTCAGTCACTGTCAGACAACAATCGGTACTAATACTCCTTTTATGTTTCGCCGATTAACAAACGACAAACAAATATCGTAATGAAAGGAAATTTCCTATGAAGTGGTGAAGCCTACTAGTCTTGGCGTGTGTGATGATGTGTACCACACAATAATGATTGTCATTAACACAAAGGAAAAACAACAGCGATGATGACAACAACAAAAACAAGCATAAACCACAAACACAAATTAAAATGACGACGACAAGAGGAATTGGATGGACATTTCCACAGAAAAATATAATTGCGCCTACGCACACATATCGTCCTTACACTTACAAACTTGTTGTGGCTTAGGTATAAAATGCTATATAGTATGGAAATAAACTTAATACCACAAAATTACGTTACTTTAGTTCTATTTTAAGTAAATACGTGAGGCCTACTTTTGACTGGCTTACGGAGGGTGGAAAGATTTGCTATCTGTATATCTGTCTGTATACCTATGTATATCTTGACGGTGGGAAAATGGAAAGTTTGATAATGGGGCATACAAACTTCCTGTTAATGTCTGTAGGAGTTGGTGTATGCGTCTTTTGACAAATGCATGAATACATAACAAGTATTAAAATCTTTATAAATATAGTAGCCTATTTTATTCAAGAGCACAAAAGTTTAGAAAATGGAGTGGGAACATGATACGTTTTAAATGCTGTAGAATTAAAATAAAAGGATGGTACATTATGTTTGTACGTAGATGTAAATAAGAAAATAAGCTGCATTGCATATTCATTGTATGTATTATTGACAAGACACATGTTACAATTTTAAAGACATTCAAAGAAGCAACCTACCTCAATCTTGTGGATGGTCCTAGTTTGCCTCGTTGATCTTTCTTTGCTTTATTTTAATACTCTGCTTGCTCGACGTGTTCTGTATTTTTCTGGCTTCCTTGAATGAATTTATTATTTCCTTTTCTTGATGCACGCTTTACTTATTTCTTTCAATGTTTATATTCTTTATGTCGTGGGTGGATGTTTTCGTTTGTTGATACCAGTACTATAGACGCTATTCCAATAATTTCATGAATGGTACCGTACAACTATTTAGTTATAAGGATTTTTAAACTTCTAAAAATACACCCTGGATTGTCTACGACTTAATTAGTTTTCTGACTAAAATATATTCTTTATAACTGATGTCATGAGATCCACTTAATCTGCTTTGATAATACTCACATTACAGAAGTAATAAATCTAATAGTGCGTGACACCACAAAAATTGATCCCTACTCGCACATTAACTATGCTTATGGTAACTCACGTGGTTATAGACTACGATTATCTCTGATTGCCTGTAATTACCAAGAAATTGGACGATATACAACGAACATTGGACCTAACTATACCATACATACCTTTCATTATTAGATAAAAGTGAAAGCCCGAAGAAAACCTAGAGACCTACTTGTATTTAATGTACTTAGAATGAGGTATACGTACAATGACACCGTTACATACTCTTTACAAAGACGTGACAGACAAAATAATGGTTGTTTGATTCTATACGTGTCGGATCACACTCAATATATAGACACTAACCTTGTCTAATGCCTACAATCTTGAGTTACCCGACGGAATAAAGTAATAAAGCGTAGAGCACAACATTGAGAAAACAGGTAACCACTTTATTATTCCTTCCTGCCACCGCCTCCTTTTCCTAACGCTAATTAAATATTCATGTAACTCTATTACCTATTATTAGAAACACCCTATATTACCATCTCTATATATGTACGTGTCTGTCTGCCTACAAGTCAATACACGTTTGTTTTATACGTATTTCCTTCTGCTACTCTGTACTGTCTTCAGTTTTTCAATTCTCAAGTTTATTTTCTTAATTGCAACACTATGCCACAGTACTTCGCTGAGAAAATAAAAAAACAACCTTCTCGGTCGGCCGTGTGTTTGTCTGCTGATCTGAGGAAAAGTGTGGGAAGCTGCAGAAGAGTTGCAGGGAATTGAAGCCACAACAACAGGCTACAGAGGAGGAGTAGCAGCAGGGAAAAAGAGTAAACTTTATTCATGAACTAGTGTGGTAGGTTTCAGGTTCACCAGAAGCGTGCTTCGTTTGCCGAGTTGAATAAAAGGGAGATGATCGGCTATGGTATTGGACCCTCTGTATATTCTCTATCTTTGCCACCAACAAAGGAGAGGAAAAAAAAGAAAGCTAAACTCGTAATGCGTATTACGTGTATACAGTGAAACTAATATCACATTGGAATGAAAGACGCTTGTAAAGAAATGTATATACCTATTCAAATTCGGATATATTAAAGCAGTTAGAAGTGGTGGCTTGACATAAATGTAAATATATGCCCACACCTATATTAGGTATACGGGATGGGTTCAAGTAAAATCGTAGCTCGTAGTGTGAATTTACAGTACGAAGGAACGAATGTTATGTAGTAGTGAGTCAGTGCAAAACACTAATACATAACAGCCAAGAGAGAACCAACCAACAACAAGGACTTTGATACAAAAAAAGCGCGACAAAGTATATGTATTAGTCTTCGGGTAAAGAGAAAGAGCGCTGCGAGGATACGAGACCAAGCAACAGCAGCAACCTGTCAAGGTTAAGCGAGGAGAATGTCGAAATGCTCTGAAAGCGTTTCTCATGATTGCCTCCACTTGCACTGCATTATGTGAAACTGCTTTATACTGTTTTCCTCCTCTCCGGCTCAGCTTTTGCTTCCTTTCCATTTCCCTAACCATATCACATCATCATCGCATACATGGCACTAGTTCCTCTTCTTCTTCGGCATGTGTGTTAGTCTGATGCTGTTATTTTAGTAACAACCACTACATATCCCAATGCTGATACAGCGTGTGTATTTACTCTAGACTTTCCCGACTATCTATAAAGAGCTCGTGTGGCAGGGTATGTTCCGCTTTCACAGACAACATATAACGTTGAGGCTAAAGCGGGCTCACAAATGAAAGCTTTATATCTACATCTAATATTATTGAGTGAAAGAGTATATGGTTTAAATCTTGTACTATTTGCTTATTTCAGTTTGCCCGATCCATCTTTTCTCTTACAACTGACTGGAACACTGTTTCCAGCGTGTATATCCTATATAGCAAACCCGCAAAACTTTCACTGGCTGGATAAACGAGTAGCAGAATATTGTAGACGGAGGAGATTCGTAGAAATTGACTGCACACTCTTGTACAGCAATCTATCTCTATTTTGGCTCTCTCTCACACATATGTACACAAGTACGCTTTTGTGGATATAGGGATTCGTCTAGTTTTTGAGATAAAGAGCCATAAGGTAGATCGAATTTGGTTTGAATTTCATAAAAGCAATAGCTAAGCGATTTTCTTTATTATCTTACATATTGTAGCCAAACAGTTGTACCAATGTATTTATATGACTGGAAGATAGGACTAAAAGTAGTTTCCTTATGGTAGCTAGTTTGGAGGCTTTTACGACAATGATATTATGTAGTTTGCTTCAATTTAGATTTCACCATTTCTTTTGTGCTGACTATCCATACCAACTAGACTTACTAGGAAAATACATAGAATCATTCACAAAGTTTTACAATTCCAATTCTATTCTGGCAGATCATCATAATGCTACATGGTACCTATATATGAATAAATGAATGTGATGCTGATACGGGATGCAAGGAGAAAAAGGAATAGAATCAAAAAAGAAAATGAACGAAGGACAAAATGGGAAAGTCTAAAATTCAACTCAAACGTGAAGCTTCCATTACATGTCCATAAATATGCGAGTTTAGCTAAAATAGAGTGAGAATGCGACGTGATGTACGAAAACAATGGAATAATAGTTTGTCGTACATTGTACTGGGGATGCAGTGACTTTCCACTTTACGACATACATATACGAGCATGTATCTACACATTAGGTACATTGAGAAATAACTTTTCTTGTGCGGCATAGTGATGGTGATGATAATGATGATGTTGTAGATGAGATAAGAACTCTAGACGACGTTTCGCAACTATACGTATGCATTTTATTTCAAGGAGCTTTATTCCAGTCCTTCATCTGTATTACTTAAATTTGGACAGCATAAAGTGGAAAGCTGGTAGATAAGGAAAGTACGAATTAGACATATATATATGCATGAGAATAAATCGTGGCTGACAATAGTAGTACTTGGCTCTGCACAAGCTTGTAACATGAATTCATAGTTGTACTACATGCCAGAGAAAATCTTTTCTCTTCTTTTTTGTTTCTTTCACATTATGCAGAGCTTTCACCACTAAAGTCGTCGCCCGTCCTATCTCCTCGATTCTTACTTGCCTTTCAAAGAGGACATGAAGGCATGCTGAAGAATGAGGCACGATGACAGAAAAGGGACTTTAACGCTTAGACTACTACATACACATGGAAGGATGAAAGAGGAAATGAATCTCTTTCAGCTTTCCAGTCTGTTGTCTTTCGATATTGCTCCCCAGTTGTACTTACCCATAGTATTAGTTGCCTTTCTTTACAGTGGTTGTCCTGCTTGGAGCTTTACTACTTTCATAAATCTCCTCTATTCTTGCGAAGAGATATAGCTTGAATAATGTAGTTGTGTTAACGATAATAGTCCTTTGTAGATTTCAAACTGGAATCAAGTAGAGGCCTTATGCTCTCAAGTAAACGGCATATGTATCTGAGATGTTTTTATATCAAACACTTTCTTATGAGTAAATATTTTAGATGTGAACATCTTTTGATGTACAATGTTAAAAATACTTTGAGGACAGAAAGGAGGTAGGGGTAATAGAATAGTTTGTTGTTTTGAAAGTTATGGTAGCTTCTCCGGCCAAAAAAATTAAGAAGGATACAAACATTTATTATATAAAACTTTTTTTGCTACGTATTTATAAGGATTAATTTTTATTACGAATCTCCAGTCGTTGTTGGAATTACTTACTGTATATGCTAGAGACGATTAAAAACTCTTATGAACTCATACTACTGGCGTCTTTATATCATCGTTGCTGCTATTGCTACAGTATACGTTTATAGACATATAGTCAAACTTGGTGAAAGTTAAAAGTAGCTTTCTTTTACTAAAATCGATGGTACATACAACAGGGTTGAGCCACATTCCACAGAAAAGAGAACCAGATGAAATAATGAGATTTTATTTTTGCTCGACAGCAAAAAAAAGTTTGCGATAAACTTGTCAAGTTGAATGACTCAACGGAAGTGCTTTCACTCGTTTCACTGTTGTTGCTATATCCGATAGACCTACATATAGGTATTTTCCACCTCTCTTCGTTTAAGTTAATCAATACATAAAGATCAAATATGGTTTCATATGTACGTATACCCACCAAATGCATTTTCGGCTTGCCTTTTTGAACAATAAAATATCGCCTGACATACAGACGCAGTGTAAACTAATTATAAAAGTAATAGTGTACAGGCAAATTTTATTCCTCTGTTTAAAATCAAATGTTATACAAATACCTGAGTGCGGTTCCATATTAATACTTTAAAAAAATAGCGTAATATATTGCAATCCCTAAAATTCTGTAGAAGCTGTTGACTACATTTATAAATCCGTTTATGCAAAAAATACTGTCAATAAACAACAATTTTCTAACTTTTGAATCCGAATTGGTTTGTAAAAAATACTACTTTAAATATTTATAAATTTCACTATGTATCGTTCTATTAGTCTATAAAAAGTATTTGTTGTCATTATAGAAAGCTGGGAGCAAAGGAGTTTTACATATAGTTCCTATTATTTTTAGTGGTCGAAATACCAGTGATCCGACACATATTATACATTATGCACTGAAGAGTAATATGAATGTAGTAAAAAAGCAAATAAAGCAAGCTTGTTTTCGTCCTGTGGCTTGAGGGCAGTAGGGAAGTAGAACCCATAGGAATTCGTGGTAAAGCATCTGGTTACCACTAAAAATACAAAGGACTATTACCGATCTCCAATATAATACTTGTAAACTTTCTCTTTGTACCATTATTGCTTAGCCTCGACGTATAACGCCCACTCTTAACTTCTTTCAAAATAAAATAGTATATATGTAGTATGGTTCTTATTTATAAAACGGTACAAATTTTGTTACTTATGAATGTTCAAAAAGAAAATATGATTTTAACATAAATCTATACTGAATAAGCCATTTTTATCGGCAAATACAATACATACAATGTTTCATATGTATTGGTTTCTTTCTTATAACTAGGCCTTCAAAGGTATGCATTTCTAAATCTCATAGGATTCAGATCGTGACTCAAGTTAAATGGCTGCTGCGAATCGATCA